>JAHHZJ010003924.1:0-43746 GCA_021437245.1 Aegilops speltoides | reverse complement strand
AATGCCTGAGAGGTATCTCTGGCCCTCTCGGTAATGCACATCACTTAAGCCTTGCAAGCATTGTAACTAATGAGTTAGTTGCGAGATGATGTATTACGAACGAGTAAAGAGACTTGCCGGTAACGAGATTGAACTAGGTATTGGATACCGATGATCGAATCTCGTAAGTAACATACCGATGACAAAGGAACAACGTATGTTGTTATGCGGTCCGACCGATAAAGATCTTCAGAGAATATGTAGGAACCAATATGGGCATCCAGGTCCCGCTATTGGTTATTGACCGAGACGTGTCTCGGTCATGTCTACATTGTTCTCGAACCGTAGGGTCCGCACGCTTAAGGTTTCGATGATGCTTATATTATGAGTTTATGAGTTTTGATGTACCAAGGAGTTCGAGTCCCGATGAGATCGGGACATGACGAGGAGTCTCGAAATGGTCGAGACGTAAAGATCGATATATTGGACGACTATATTCGAGTTCGGAAAGGTTCCGAGTCATTCGGTATTTATCGGAGTACCGGAGAGTTACGGAATTCGCCGGGAGAAGTATTGGGCCTTATGGGCCATACGGAAAGAGAGAGGGTGCCCTAGGCAGGCCGCGCGCCCTTGCCCTAGTCCGAATTGGCTAAGGGAGGCCGCACCCTCCTTCCTTCCCTCTCTCTTCCCCTTCCTAGTCTCCTACTCCTAATACATGGAAGGATCCCTAGTTGGACTAGGAAAGGGGAATCCTACTCCCTGGGAGTAGGACTCCCCTATGGCGCCCTCCTCCCTAGGCCGGCCTCCTCCTCCCTCCCTCCTTTATATACGGGCAGGGGCACCCCATAGACACACAAGTTGATCCTTGAGATCGCTCCTTAGCTGTGTGCGGTGCCCCCTCCACCATATTCCACCTCGGTCATATTGTAGCGGTGCTTAGGCGAAGCCCTGCGTCGGTAGAACATCAAGATCGCCACCACGCCATCGCGGCCGACGGAACTCTCTCCCGAGCTTTGCCGGATCGGAGCCCGAGGAGCGCCACCGAGCTGTACGTGTGTCAAGAACTCTGGAGGCGCCGAGTAACGGCGGATCGGTTGGATCGCGAGGATAACGTCGACTACTTCCTCTATGTTGTGATCGCTTCCGCTTCGGTCTACGAGGGTACGTAGACAACACTCTCCCCTCTCGTTGCTATGCATCACCATGATCTTGCGTGTGTGTAGGAAAATTTTGAAATTACTACGTTCCCCAACACTTTCTTGATTGCGTTGGCTTGATGAAGACTAGTTGATTGCTCCCCCATACTCCACTATGGGTGAGACACTCTTTCGCTCATCTTCACAAGTCCATTGTCACCACAATGGACGGCAAGCTTCAAGCACTTGATCTCTTCGTGATGCATCACTTGAACTTGCACACCGCAACCTAACCCCACAAAGAACTCTCACGAAGACCATGGGTTAGCACACGAAGCGTAATGGACAATGCTTACCATACCATGGGATCACTTGATCCCTCAGTACATCTTGTGCGCTTTGTGTGTTGAATCTTTCCAACACTCTTCATTTGGATGATGTCTTGAAGATGGACATGAATGATCACACAATCTTCTTCTTCAAGACATGCTTGCAATAGGCTCAACACTCACATGACCAAACTCTCCTTGAAACCAACAAATGGACTCCAAGAAAAGCCTATGGACAAACCCTTCAAATATAACTCAAGGCAACCATTAGTCCATAGAGATTGTCATCAATTACCAAAACCAAACATGGGGGCACCACATGTTCTTTCAACGTTGATAGTAGTGTTACTATCTACAAAGCTAGACTTGTCGAAAAAGGTTTTTGACAAAGTTCAAGGTGTTGACTACGATGAAATTTTCTCACTCGTAGCGATGCTTAAGTCTGTCCAAATCATGTTAGAAATTGCCGCATTTTTATGAAATCTGGCAAATGGATAAACAAAACTACATTCCTTAATGGATTTAAAGAAGAGTTGTATATGATGCAACCGAAGGTTTTGTCAATCCTAAAGGTGCTAACAAAATACGCAAGCTCCAAATGATCCATCTATGGACCTGCAAGCATCTCGAGTTGGAATATACGCTTTGATAAGTTGATCAAAGATATAGTTTATACTGACTTGCGAAGGAAGCCTGTATTTACTATAAAGTGAGTGGGAGCACTACAAGATTTCGATAAGTATATGTGAATGACATATTGTAGATCGGAAATAATGTAGAATTATTCGCAAAGCATAAAGGAGTGTTTGAAAGGAGTTTTTCAAAGAAAGACCTCGGTGAAGCTGCTTACATATTGAGCATCAAGATCTATAGAGATAGATCAAGACGCTTGATAAGTTTTTTCAATGAGTACATACCTTGACAAGATTTTGAAGTAGTTCAAAATGGAACAGCCAAAGAAAGAGTTCTTGCCTGTGTTACAAGGTGTGGAATTGAGTAAGACTCAAAACCCGACCACGGCAGAAGATAGAAAGAGAATGAAAGTCATTCCCTATGCCTTGGCCATAGGTTCTATAAAGTATGCCATGCTGTGTACCAGATCTATTGTATACCCTACAATCGAGTTTGGCAAGGAGTACAATAGTGATCTAGGAGTAGATCATCGACAGCGGTCAAAATTATCCTTAGTGGAATAAGGATATGTTTCTCGATTATGGAAGTGAAAAAGGTTCGTCAGTAAAGTGTTACGCCGATGCAAGTGTTGACACCGATCCGGATGACTCTAAGTCTCGATCTAGATACATATTGAAAGTGGGAGCAATTAGCTAGAGTAGCTTCGCAAGAGCATTGTAGACATAAAAATTGCAAAATACATAATGGATCTGAATGTGAAAGACCCACGACTAAGATTCTCTCACAAGCAAAACATGATCACACCTTAGTACTCTTTGGGTGTTAATCACATAGCGATGTGAACTAGATTACTGAATCTAGTAAACCCTTTGGGTGTTGGTCGATGGCGATGTGAACTATGGGTGTTAATCACATGATGATGTGAACTATCGATGTTAATCACATGGTGATGTGATCTAGATTATTGACTCTAGTGCAAGTGGGAGATCAAGAAAATATGCCCTAGAGGCAATAATAAAGTTATTATTTATTTCCTTATATCATGATAAATGTTTATTATTCATGCTAGAATTGTATTAACCGGAAACATAATACATGTGTGAATATATAGACAAACAGAGTGTCACTAGTATGCCTCTACTTGACTAGCTTGTTAATCAAAGATGGTTATGTTTCCTAACCATGAACAAGAAGTTGTTATTTGCTTAATGAGATCACATCATTAGTTGAATGATCTGATTGACATGACCCATTCCGCTAGCTTAGCACCCGATCGCTTAGTATGTTGCTATTGCTTCCTTCATGACTTATACATGTTCCTATGACTATGAGATTATGCAACTCCTGCTTACGGAGGAACACTTTGTGTGCTACCAAACGTCACAACGAATCGGGTGATTATAAAGGTGCTCTACAGTGTCTCCAAAGGTACTTGTTGAGTTGGCGATTTCGAGATTAGGATTTGTCACTCCAATGTCTGAGAGGTATCTCTGGGCCCTCTCGGTAATGCACATCACTTAAGCCTTGCAAGCATTGCAACTAATGAGTTAGTTGCGAGATGATGTATTAAGGAACGAGTAAAGAGACTTGCCGGTAACGAGATTGAACTAGGTATTGATACCGACGATCGAATCTCGGGCAAGTAACATACCGATGACAAAGGAACAACGATGTTGTTATGCGGTCCGACCGATAAAGATCTTCAGAGAATATGTAGGAACCAATATGGGCATCCAGGTCCCGCTATTGGTTATTGACCGAGACGGTCTCGGTCATGTCTACATTGTTCTCGAACCGTAGGGTCCGCACGCTTAAGGTTTCGGCGATGCTTATATTATGAGTTTATGAGTTTTGATGTACCGAAGGAGTTCGAGTCCCGGATGAGATCGGGACATGACGAGGAGTCTCAAAATGGTCGAGACGTAAAGATCGATATATTGGACGACTATATTCGGAGTTTGGAAAGGTTCCGAGTGATTCGGTATTTTTCGAGTACCGAGAGTTACGGAATTCGCCGGGAGAAGTATTGGGCCTTATTGGGCCTCAAGGGAAAGAGAGAGGGCTGCCTAGGGCAGGCCGCGCGCACTTCCCCCCATGGCCTAGTCCGAATTGGACTATGGGGAGGGGCCGCACCCCCTCCTTCCTTTCCTTCTCTCTTCTCCTTCCTTGTCTCCTACTCCTAATACATGGAAGGACTCCTAGTTGGATTAGGAAGGGGAATCCTACTCCCTGGGAGTAGGACTCCCTAGGGCGCGCCATAGTAGAGGGCCGCCCTCCCTCCTCCACTCCTTTATATACGGGGTAGGGGCACCCCATGGACACACAAGTTGATCTACGGATCGTTCCTTAGCCGTGCGGTGCCCCCTCCACCATATTCCACCTCGGTCATATCGTCATGAGTTTAGGCGAAGCCTGCGCCGTAGAACATCATCATCGCCACCACGCCGTCGTGCTGACGGAACTCATCTCCGGAGCTCGGCTGGATCGGAGGCCGGAGATCGTTATCGAGCTGAACGTGTGTAGAACTCGGAGGTGCCGTACGTTCGGTGCTTGGATCGGTCGGATCGTGAAGACGTACGACTACATCAACCGCGTTGTGATAACGCTTCGCCACGGTCTCGAGGGTACATGGACGAACACTCTCCCTCTCGCTATGCCATCACCATGATCTTGCGTGTGCGTAGGATTTTTTGTGAAATTACTACGCTCCCCAACAAAGGCATCCGAGCCTAGGTTTTATGCGCTGATGTTATATGCACGAGTAGAACACAAGTGAGTTTTGGACGATATAAGTCATACCGCTACCGTAATGTCATAGTTTAGTTCAGCGGTATTGTTGGATGAAGCGGCCCGACCGACATTACGCCAGACGCTTACGCGAGACTGGTTTTACCGTCGTGCTTAGCACACAGTGACTAGCGGTGTCGGTTTCTCCAACTTTAGTTGAACTGAAAAGGCTACGCCCGGTCCTTGCGAAGGTTAAAATAGCACCAACTTGACAAACTATCGCTGTGGTTTTGATGCGTAGGTGAGATTGGTTCTTGCTTAAGCCCGTAGCAGCCACGTAAAACTTGCAACAACAATGTAGAGGACGCCTAGCTTGTTTTTGCAGGGCATGTTGTGATGTGATATGGTCAAGACGTGATAAGTTATAAGTTGTTGTATGAGATGATCATGTTTTGTTGAAGTTATCGGCAATCGCGTAAGCCCTATGGATGTCTCTTTGTTGCATAAGATGCAAGTGCCAAATAATTGCTTTACTTTATCGCTATACGATAGCAATAGTTGCAAGAGCAATAGTTGGTGAGACAACCATGTGATGACACATTGATATAGATCAAGATGATGAAGATCATGGTGTCGTGTCGGTGATTTATAGAGATCATGACAATACTTTGGAGATGGAGATCAAAGGCGCAAGATGATCATGGCCATATCATGTCACATATTTTGATTGCATATGATGTTTATCTATTATACATATTATTATTGCTTTGATTGACGGTAGCATTTTAAGATGATCTCTCACTAAAAATTATCAAGAAGTGTTCTCCCTGAGTATGCACCGTTGCCAAAGTTCGTCGTGCTCTCTTTCTCGCATCGAAGCCCATCAATGTGGTGTAGAAGCGGGGAAGAGATGGAGGTCTAGATCGGGTTCGTGCATGAACCCGGTGGCTGTTGGGAGTGTCTACGACGCCAACCACGACGGTTGGCTGCCGGCTGGGTCCACCACAGCTCTATATCAAATGGCTGAAGGGCAGTTGTTCTTCAACCTCCCGAGCAAGGAGCGAAAAGGGAGGGAATGTTTCATCTTCAAAGAGTCTGCAACAAAGGTGTGATGCAGGACTCACCGTTCAAGTGGTGCAGTCCCCGGCGACAACAAGGTTGTACATATATGAGAGAAAGAATCGGGGGACCCGAAGGCGTTTTCAATATGGTCGTTAATGTCCTCTATGTGAAAGTCAAGGACCGTTTTGCTATTTAGATTTAGTTTTGTGTCCATTTTGTAATTTGCTACATCGTTCACACACAAAAAAATTACTCTCCCACTAGTGAGTCGCTCCCAGCCAAAGATTTATCCCCAATCCGTAATTCTCGATCCCCTTCTTCCACCCCAGCTGCCATGGTCGCGCCTGCGCCGGCGCCGCCGCCGGCCTCCATCCCTGTCCCCGACAAGCTCCTGGAGGAGATCTTCCTCCGCCTGCACCCTCAATTTTATTTCATTTTTATAAAATTAAATTTATGATGAATTTAATATTTGGTATATTCGGTCAATCATAGAAGGGACGGTGGTTACTAAAGAGAGATCTTCCTTTGGGATCTTGCTGTTTCCCTCATCCGAGCTGGCCAGGCTGCAACTGGGACTCTGAGCGCGTGCTGCTGCTGCTGCCCTTTCAAAGCCTTGAGCCAGATAGCCTCCACGCGTGCCTTCTGCTCCTCCGTCAACCCCAACCTCAGTAGGCCCGCATCTTGTTCCAAGTCCCTACTCCCTCCGTTTTTATTTACTCTGCATATTAGAGTTGACTGAAGTCAAACTTTGTAAAGTTTGACCAAGTTTATAGAAAACAATATAGACATTTATCATAATAAATCTATATGATGTGAAAGTACATTCAATGATAAATCTAATGTTGTTGATTTGTTATTGTATATCTTAATATTTTTGTTTATAAACTTGGTCAAAGTTTGTAAAGCTTGACTTTGACCAAAGCTAATATGCGAACTAAATAAAAACGGAGGGAGTATTTTGTGAATAGATCATCACATGTGTGCAAAACATTCATTGTAACCTATAAAGTCCAAATAACATACCTACAAAGTCTAAACAATATAATAATGTGCATAGAATGTCTAGGGCACGGCTTCTGTGATTTTCTAGGCATCTTCCATTTTGTTTCATGGATGAGATGAAGATGAATGACATCATACATACATGCATGTTTACTTAGAGCCGGCTATGCCAAGTTAATCAAGGTGCAATATGAATTACGTCAGCTGTGTTTTGGTTGATTTCGGCCAGCAAATCCTCTTGCACGGGTCCATGTCGTTACTTTCCATCATTGGTGGATCTATATCTTCTTGCACAAACTCCATGACATGATAGTCCATCGACGGACAGCGCCGACGCAACCATGGGAATTGGGGATCAAGGTGGGTTGCATTTTTTTAGTGGGAACAACTGAGGTGGTTCTCGTCATATTCTTTCCTCACCGCTTCTGGGCCCAAATGGGTGTTTGTCGGCCGATTGATATGAGCCTCACCTGCAAGTAGCCCTGGCACGATCACGATGAGCCGTCACTGTTGGGGAACGTTGCAGAAAATAAAAAATTTCTACGCTTCACCAAGATTAATCTATGGAGTCATCTAGCAACAAGAGAGGGGAGTGCATCTACATACCCTTGTAGATCGCGTGCGGAAGTGTTCAAGAGAACGGGGTTGATGTAGTCGTACTCGTCGTGATCCAAATCACCGCAGATCCTAGCACCGAACGGACGGCACCTCCGCGTTCAACACACGTACGATTGGGAAGACGTCTCCTCCTTCTTGATCCAGCAAGGGGGAAGGAGAGGTTGATGAAGATCCAGCAAAGGGGAAGGAGAGGTTCAGTCCCAAGGATCGGGACTTCCTGTGTGGTTCCATCTGCAACGGATAATAATGAACAATTGCTACCATTGCAATGTTTGAATTATGGATTAGGGGTCCAGGAACATGCACTTCTAAATTAAATGCCCAAAGATTTGCTTCGTATGCACTGTAAAGAAGACAAAGTTCTCAGATCATGTTCTCCCTCTGGTATGACTCTTCTTCCACTGGCGGATCATGCAATTATGTAAGATCTCCCCCTCTAGCAACCTCGTGTCAGTATGCATCTCTGAAAGAAATAAGGACAATGTTTCAGTTAGGAAATGCGTCTTTGAAATAAATAAGAACAATGTTTCAGTTCAATTGACCATGCTCCGAAGATTGATCAATCGCACATAACAAAATGGAAGGAACCCCTGAAAGGAAGAAGGAAGCTTACCCTAACGCGCTTACTGGCCCCAAGTTTCTCAACCTTGCGCACTTACTGCTCTAATGCGTATAAGGGATCAATTGAGGGTGCCAGTCGGCGTAAAGCTTGATCAGATTGCCAAGGTCCTCCACCTGACAGCAAGACACAAACTTCAAATTATGCAGTCAAACGCGATCAGAAGAAGCACGTGTGTAATTTGAGCAATAGTAGGCAGGTTTTAATGTGTGTTCATATTTTTGAATTTTGACATGAAACATGGAGCTCTGAATAAATCCAGAGACATGCTACTTTTCAAATATTTTTTGTTCTTACTCATTTGTGCAGACAAAAGATTCCACATATCATGTTGGCTTCCAGGAATTGAACAGATCATTCTAATACAACTATAAGGCATAGCGCAAAAGGGCGGCAACCAACATCTACAAGAATCGACCACCTGACTGCACACAACAATCTGAGTGAGTATAAGGTGGTTTATGTTATGGTTCAAGAAAGCGACTTGACCTTCCTCTTCTTCTTGCCTCCATCATCCGGCGTCACCTACTCCCTCTCCGACGACGTGGGCTAGGGCGGCTGCCTCGGCTTGTAAGGGGGCAACGGTGGGGTCGATGTTGGTGGAGGAGGATGGCTGCATGGAGGGACAGTCGCAGACCAGTGGCCTGGCCAGGGTCGACGCAGCCATGGGAATTGGGGATCGAGGTGGGTTGCATTTTTTAGTGGGAACAATTGAGGTGGCTTCGCGCCATCTTTTTTCCTCACTGCTTCTGGGCCCAAATGCGTGTTTGTGGCCCGATTGATATGAGCCTCACCTGAGAGTATCCTAGCCACCAAACTCCCAAAGCCCTGGCACGATCTGAGCCGCGACCGGCGCTCGCTGGTGACCTCAATGGACGACGAAGACCTCCTCAGGATGATCATGTGGCCACTGATAGGAAGCCAGCTGCTAATGTGGAGCTCTTCGTCAGTAACTCTACAAATGGAGGCAATGTATCATCTTCAAGGAGTCTGCGACTGGTGGACTCACTGTCCAAGTGGTGCAGTCCGTGGCGACGACAAGGTTGCACCTATATGAGAGAAATAATCTGGGGACCCGATGGTGTTTTCAATGTGGCGGTTAAGGTCGTCTGTGTGAAAGTCAGGGACCGGTTTGGTATTTAGATTTAGTTACGTGTCCCTTTTGTAATCTGCTAGTAGTCCTGTACGTACCACCACGTCAGCATCTGGGTCCTTCTCGATCCCTCTCACAAAGAAAAGTCACTCTCCCACTCACTGTCGCTCCCGGCAGAAGATTTATCCCTAATCCCAAACCCTCGATCCCCTTCCTCCACCCCGGCCGCCATGGCTGCGCCGGCGCCGCCGGCGGCCTCCATCCCCGTCCCCGACGAGCTCCTGGAGGAGATCTTCCTCCGCCTGCCCACCCTCAACGCGCTCGCCCTCGCCTCCGCCGCATGCACCACCTTCCGCCGCGTCATTAAAGGCCGCGCCTTTCGCCGCCGGTTCCGCGGGCTGCACCGGCCTCCCCTCCTCGGCTTCATGGACGCGGTGGGATTCCACCCCGCCCAGGCGCCGCACCCATCCGCCGAGCTCGCCAGCGCCCTCGCCCCCTGCGCCGCCGATTTATCCTTCGTCCCGGTCCCGTCCGTTGCTTCTTCCTCCTCCTCCAGTGCCCCGCCGGATGCCCAAGCCGCCGGGCGTCCTCTGCACCGTCGCCGGATGTCCCGCTGGCGCCCCCGCGACGTCCGCGACGGCCGCGTCCTCCTCGACTGGATCTCCCTCGACTCTGAAGCCGACTCCGAAGAAAGCATTCTCTTGGAAGACGACGACTCCGAAGAAGATTCTGAGGAGCTCGGTGACGGCGAGGATGGTCCCTGCCTCGCGTGGACCAAACGGGAGCGACGCAACGCCGCCCGGTTCCAACTCGCCGTCTGCCATCCCTTATCCCGCAGATACGTGCTGCTTCCGACCATACCGGAGGACCTCGCCGCCCAGCCGCGGGATCGCCTTTTGGCATTCGATCCCGTGCTCGCTCCTGCCGCCGGTGACGATGGCGAGGAGGAGCCCTTCAAGGTGATATGCTTTGCAAGATACCAGACAAAGCTCCTCCTCTTTGTCTTTTCATCCACAGCTAGTGATAGTGAACAATGGTCTATGGTCGATTCTCCCTTCGCACCTGTTTTGGAACACACGTCCTGTTTTGACTGTGTGCGTGGCTGCTTCTACTGGCCGCAACCTTGGGAGTTGGATAGTGATTTGAGGGTGCTGGACACGCGCGCTTTGAGGTTTTCAACCGTCAATATTCTCACCGGGTACCATCTGCAGCTCAGAGATGTTGATCCAACCATAGAGTTCTTTACCGACTGGCGTCGAAATGCAGTTGTTGTGGGTAGGGAAGGAGTCATCGAGATGTTTTCTCTAATCCATCAAAACGGGTCGTTTGCCCTCCACCATACCTCTCTGCAGGATAATTCTGATGAATGGAATCTGGAGAAGATCGTACAGCTACCTGAGCAGTATCATGAATATACCATTTCCACAGTGGGTGCAGCCGAGGGACTCTTGTTCTTCCAAGGTGCTCCACTTGGCAGTGGGTTTGAGAATCTCGATTGTTACTCGATGGACATCAAGACTTATGAAATTACCAAGGTCTGTACAAAGATGGAGAGCTTCTTCGAGCGCAAACGTGCTCTTCCCTACTTTAGCTTCCCACGGCTGTTATCAGAACCAGCTATTTGATCAACTGGTGAGCGTAATCATATTATTATTTTTGTTGTCATTGGGCGCACAACTTGCTTGTTCTACTCACATGTTTATGTGTGGACTTAGTTATTGTGCTATTGGGCTTGATTGCCTTGTTAAACTAGCAGCCAATCCATGGTTTGATTTTGCACGTATGTTTAACAGTTAATCTTAGGAGGGCCTCCGTTAGTGGGGAAAAAAAGAACACATACTAGTTTGGGAAGCTAATATCTGTTGCTCCATGTCTTAGGAGAGAAAATGGCTATCGCGCTTGCATAACCTGTAAATTGATGTTTGAAAGTTCTTAGTCCTCTATTTATGAGCACTCCTTATTTACCCTGTTCTGTTTCCAAGAACAGATAGGGTTCACCTGTTTATTGTCTGCTAATTTTTACGTGTATTGCTTCCAAACTGCAATAAGATGGCTCTGGGATTCTTGTGCGCGCAGCAGTTTCCAGCTTCTGTTCCGTTATTTATAAGCTATATTGTACTCCCTCCGTCCGGAAATACTTGTCATCAAACTAAAGAAAAGGGGATGTATCTAGATGTATTTTAGTTCTAGATGCATCCCTTTTTGTCCATTTCGATGACAAGTATCTTCGGACGGAGGGAGTACTCTGCAATTTAATGCATGCCTGCTTCTTAAGAACTAGGAAAGATTCCCATTGCATCAACTGTGGTGGCTTCGCGTTTCTAACTAAATACATGTCTGCAGATCTGGGCTTGCTCTCTAGTTGCTCTGGTCTTGCTTGGGCCATACACCTGGAGTTGGATGGCGAATGTTCAAGATGGTGCTGATGTAGTTTGACATGTCTGTATTGAGCGTCGTATGTATGTATGTAAGCAGGAGGTGCTGGCAGCAAGACTCGTCCTGATGTTTGTGTTAGGAACTTGGTGGCCAGGTTATGTTAGCTGAGAGCACTAGCTTTTCTATGTATGAGTGGATGAGTTAGTAAATTTCTTCTATTAAGATCCTAGTGATGCGCGCCATCTGCTCCTCTGTCAGCTTAACTTTGCTTGGCTTGCTTCCACCATTCTCATCTCCATCAAGATGCTTCTCTGCCTCTCTTGCAAGCAGGGGCGAATCTACTAGGGGGGCTTTAAGGCCTTGTACAATGGGAGATGCTTAGTGGAGGTGCTTAGGAAAATAAACCAGGTTTTTGTTAAGCACCGGTGCTTATTTGCACAGGATAGACGCTTAACTAAGCGTCTCTCCTGTAGAAATAGGCACCGGTGCTTCAGAAAAATCCGGTTTATTTTTCTAAGCATCTCTCTAAGCACCTCCCATTGTACAAGGCCTAACAGGCTCAAGCCCCCCCTCCAGTGCTGTAAAATTTGTATTTACTACTAGTTTTAAGGCCCAGCCCAGCTACTTGTAGGCCCAATCCAACACATATTTGCATGATCCAGGCAGCTCAGCCCCCCCTCCATTATTTTCTAGATTCGCCACTGCTTGCAAGCATATGTTCTTCAGCGCTTCCCTTGCCAGGTCCTGTTCTGATTCCAGGTTCTTAGAGCAGCATCTACGGTAACACGGCAACACAGGTCTGCAAAACATTCATGCTGAACAACAAAGTCCATAAACTTCTGTGTTTTTCTCGGAAACTTCTATTTATTCTCATGGACGAGATGAATGATATTGATTATACATGTATGTTTACTTAGAGCTAACAACAGCTATATATGTCAGGTTCATCAAGGTACAGTATGAACTTACATCATCTGTGTTTTGGTATATTTCGTTCAGCAAGTCCATCAGCTGAACTTGCATGGGATCCAAGACCTGTAATATATCAATAATGTTTTTTTTGCGGGTCAAATATATCACTAATGTTAATCACAGAGTTAACAAATTAACCATGTCGTGTGATTATTAACAGCGTTTAGTATCTTTTTGAGTTTTATGTAGGTTTGATGTTGAAAATAATCATTAGAAAAAAACATGTTGTTCTGAATATCTGCTGGTATTGCTGTTCCATATTTTTTTTGTTTACTGAAATTGTGAATGAAATGTGCAGGAAAGTTCGAAAACATGGGGATCTACCATTGGTAGTGCAATCTTAATCAAGCTAAACTAGATTGTGGATAAAATGGGTAGAGATGGAAGTAAGCTTTGTGCAAAATATGACTGAGATTGCCTTACTTTTTTCTTCATTTTTTTTACCTGTATAAAGGTTGAACTTTGTTCTTTTCTTACTCCAGGGGTTTCTGGATCTTCGGATGGCGTCCTGGTTACGAAACCTTCTAACTAGGTCCTTGGCAATTGCCTAGTCTGATTGTGTTCACTAATTGGTGGTTCCTCAGCAGCTGGGCAGTTGATTATCACTGCTTCGGTAATCACTAAAACTCTGTCTTACCATCACGCATTCACGCTGCTGATAATCTTTACTTTGGTGCACATGGAAGTCACATTGCTTGCTTCCTAAGTATACCTTTAATTAATTCCCCGCTGTTATATGCAGATGATTCTGTCATTTGAACTTCCTTTTGCTCTAGTACCACTCCTTGAATTCACCAGCAACAAAACAAAGATGGGCCGGCACACAAATTCAAGATTCGTAAGTCGTCCATCCCATAGTTGGATACGCAATGATCTTGCAGCGATCCAATTACTCACTACAATGCGTTTAATTTCCATTGCGATGCAGATTTCCATGCTAACATGGGCAATCGGCTCTTTCATCATGGTCATTCCAACATCTACTTCCTGATATCGTCTAGCTGCTCCTCCACAGCGGGCTATCCACCGTTTCCCAAGTATTCACTGGAATATTTGGGTTCCTTGGCATGCTCATATACATCGCCGCGATCCTATACCTCGTCTTCAGGAAGAACAGGAAGTGCACCTTGCCATTGCTCGAGAGATCGGCAAAGCTTGAGGTCCCAGGCCACGCCAAGGGAGAAGGTGCTCTGGGTCATCTTCCCCGGGAGGATATCTCCAGCATGCAGCTTCGTCATCAACGCCCTGCGTCTGATCTGGACTAGACGTTTGTAGCTACAATGAGGAAGCTAGATATGTCACAGCGTGAGCTAGGTGTCATCAGGTATTCCATAGATAATTGCAACAGTGGCAGCGCCAGGGATATCACCATGTATCATACCTTCCAAAATTTCTATGCTACAGGTAATAGCATGCCATTTATTGTGTTCTTTTGCTGCCGGATGCACCTCTTTAACAATAAACAGTAGTCATATATGCATTGGTTGGCATTCTTATGTGGATAGCTCTAGTATAAAGTATAAACCTTTTCAGCATCAGATTTGGTAACAGTTGGAAACTGATGACTAATACATGTATCAAACGAGGCCTCAAGAGTAAACTCCTTCTGAGTTCTGACTAGTACATGTAGATCATCCTTGAGCCAACTTAAATATCAAATGAGTAACTCGATTGGCAGTCACGTTTGGAACCTCGGTGCTGGTTACATTCTTTCATCGGCACTTTAATCTCCTGTGATATCGCTATAAATTCTCAAGTCCATAATAATGATTTGCTTTGAGCCATATTTCTAGCTCATATTTTTATCTTGCATAAATTGTGTTGTGATACTATCGATACATAGCAGTTGAAAATTGAAGAGAGATAATTGAAGTGGAACGCTGAGCTTGAACCAACAGGAACATTATATGATGAGAGACCTGATTGGCACTATGTACTTTTTTCTCTGTCCATCTTGTTCTCTAACTTATTTGATGCCCTTTTTTTCTCTGTCCATCTTGCTCTCTAACAAATACTGCTTTTATCCATCTATTATTCTATTGTAAGCCTGTGAACAACATTTCCGAGTATCAAAATGAGTTGGTCAATATCTGGGCACATATAAATGCCATGTATTCGGTCTAATTTCTTTTATCTACTCATAATCTAATGCCAAAGCGATTAAATTTTGCAAGTCAATAAATAACTACGCACCTGCTGCTGCTCATGTAAACTGTCTTCCATGTATTGATTGCTTCTCATCAGAATATGTGTTGGTGGGGAAATCTCCCCGCGTTGAAAATTCAAAAAAAAAAAAGAATATGTGTTGGTTACTAACTAGTTACTCCCTCCGTTCCAAATTACTCGTCGTGGTTAGGGAGTATATATGTTGTGTCTAGGCAACGGCATTGGTGGGGTTTTTATTTTTTGGTGGGATGTACATTGCTGGTTGCTATGCCCTGGTGACTGGAAACACCAATGGCATGAGAATTTGGCTTTCACACTATTTTTCCCGGTTGCCTGAACTGAACAACTAGATTCAGAAACTATATATGCTTTGGCATTACACATTAATAACATTGCTGGCCATTGTGGGGTGCTGGTCGTTTGTTGACGTGATTATGAAGATTGGTAGCTACATGAAAGAAATTCTACTATACATGGCAAAATGGTTAAAAAAAGAAAACGAATCTACTGCGTGAAAAATGGTTTACACAAACGGGAAAAAAGGGGGGCATTCCGAGAATTGAACTCGAGACCTCTCGCACCCTAAGCGAGAATCCTACCACTAGACCAAATGCCCTCTGTTATTTTTACTAAGTGGTAAATATATTTTTATAAAATATAAGTCATGATGATTTTTTTTAATAATGCATAGTTGGTATTATTCCCCCGCAAAAGAAGGTACTCATATAGTAAGTTATTTGTCTTTATAAAATCAGTCAATCAAGCATACAAGAGTATTACTTTAAAAACAAATACGCCTTGTTTTTGTTCTTTGTTTTTGAGAGCGTGGCAAAGCATCGTCCTTATGCACGTATCATTCGAGCCAATCTATCTTCACCTCAACTTTCAGTAATACCCAAGCCGATCTGAGAGCATTTCCAATAGGCTCGTAATGGAGGCCTCGTGGGGAGGTGGCGGGACTGTGGCTTCATTTGGAAAATGATGAGAGATCCAGATCGTGAGAGGCAGTTGGGAGGAGAGACAGCAAAAACCAGCCTAACATGGGAGGGGAGACGAAAAAACCCAAACTAAGATGGGAGGCGAGTCGAAAAAAAAAATCCAAACTAAGGTGGGAGGTGAGTCAAAAAAAACGGAGTCCCCTTTTAGGAGCAGAGATTTTCAATTTGAGAGCAAAGTTTGTTCTTCCACCAATTGAGCAATGGGTTGCAGCATCGTCCATTCGTATCGCAACATCGCAGAACCATGGTTTTCATGCGGCTACACCAACTCGCGCGCTGCCGCTGTGTTGCCCTTTCGGGCCGTAGTGTCGCGGCCCGAGGTACACCGCCGTCCCGAGGCCGTCCGCTTCAGGTTGTCCCCGTAGTTGCACCGACCCTCGCCCTGCCGCTTCGTCGCCCCATGGGCTGCAATCCCTGCCGCTTCGTCGCCCCATGGGCTGCAATCCCTGCCGCCGCCGCGTCGTTCTCCTCGCTGCCGAGACAGGCCTTCCCATGGTTGCACCGACCCTCACGATGCCGTTGTGTCGCCCTATCAGGCTATAGCGAGCATAACACACGATCTCTGCCGCCGCCATTAGGTCTTCCCCGCCGTCACCCAACTTGCGCGCTGCCGCTGCGTCGCCCCTTTGGGTCGTAGCGCCGCGGCACGCGGTCCACTTCGCCGTCCACGCACGTCGACTATTGTGTGGTATGCGCCACGCCGCCTGCCTAGGCGTGGGAATGTCACCGTCCGCGCCAGTCTTCGTCACGCTGTCGGGTTCTTTCTCGTCTACTTCGAGCATCGCCATCGCTCTCCTATCCTAGCCGCCGCCACTCTTTTTACCAGTCCACGGCACCTACCTCGACACCGGCCACCCCGACTTAACATCGACCACGATGTCCCTCGCACGGCTACACAACCCTACGCTCTCGGCTACCTCGATATTGGCACAAAGGATTATCGCCTTGCTTGAGCAACCTCATCGGCTTTCACTCTAGGCACAACTTCCACGGTGCGTCGACTGTGACGACTGTGGAGAGATATCCGTCGTGTTACCTTCGGATTATTCTTCAGTCTCACCGCCTGCGTCGCTATCGTTGTGAATGCAGAGAAATCTTGAGTATCATGGTTATTTAGGAAACGCAGAATAGCGTAGGATTTATTCTACACTATCTTGTACTCTAAAATGATCATGTACTTTTATATATGTGCCCACAAGTCTTAAGCAATATAACAACTATTCCATCAATGTCCCTCTCTATTCCTTCTACAGCAAGAGTTGGCGGAGCTGCCGCTCCCATGGGCGAAGGCTTGAGAACTCGAGGCTCAACGGCACGGCGCCGGTAGTTTCAGAGGAGCACCAGCGTGCTGGATCAGGCGAAGCCACCGATGTCGTCGATGTTGGCGAGCCATGAAATTGGCGTCCCGTCGGGATCAATAAATCTTAGCACAGTCCAGCCGGCGGTTATTAGCTTGTTTGATAACACAAGGTCGCCATACACCACCTGCACAAGCAGCGGTAGTCGGGACCGAGGCTAATATCTGTTCTGTATACTTTTCTTTTTATTAGTTTCTGCAAAAAATTAATTTTCTTCTTAGTTTCTATTTATATCGGCCCAATTTTGTATTTTTTTAACACGAGGGGCAAAATTGTCCTTCATTTCTTACTTAACATTGTCTGTGAGTAAAATAGACAGAAATTTCGTATAAGGAATTTTTTTTACCATTAGTGTGAAATAGGAAATAAAATATTTCTTTTGGCCAAGTAGGGAAGTAGATTTTGAGAATGGAGGCAAATAAGGAATTCTCACAAGACGAAATGACTTCGTAGAGCTCCCTGTCCCACTCCCTAGTCGCTCCCCAGCAGCAGATTTATCCCCTACCCTAACCCTAGATCCCCTTTCTCCACCCCGACCGCCATGGCCCCGCCGGCGCCGGCCTCCATCCCCATCCCCGACGACCTCCTGGAGGATATATTCCTCCGCCTGCCCAACCTAGACACGCTCGCCTGCGCCTCTGCCACCTGCACCTCCTTCTGGCGTGTTATCAAAGGGCGTGGCTTCCGCCGCCGCTTCCGTGCGCTGCACAGGCCTCCCCTCCTCGGCTTCATGGACGTGGATGGATTCCACCCCGCCCAGGCGCCACATCCCTCGGCCCCGCTCGCGAGCGCCCTTGGCCCGTCCCTCGCGGATTTCTCCTTCGTTCCGGCCGTTGTTACTTCCTCATCCAATGTCCCACCCGACGAGGAAGGCCCACGTTGGCGCCCCCGTGACGCCCGCGACGGCCGCATCCTCCTTGATTGGGTCTCCCTCGTGAACAGAAGGGAGCTCGCTGAGTTCTACAATGATGGTCGCCGTCTCACGCGGGCCGAACGGGAGCGGTGCAACGCCGCAGACTTTCATCTTGCCATCTGTGATCCCCTTTCGAGAAGATATGTTCTGCTTTCAACCATACCTGAGGACCTGGCCGCGCAGCCACAGGATGGCCTATGGGAATTCGAGCCCGTGCTTGCTCCCAAAACCAAGAACGATGGCGAGGAGGAGCCCTTCAAGGTGATATGCATAGCAAGACACCGGAAAAAGGTCGTCCTCTTTGTCTTCCAGTCCACAACTATGCAATGGTATGTGGTCGAATCCCCTGACCGCCTTTCTTTGGACGACATGTCTTGTTTTGACTGTGTACGGGGCTGCTTCTACTGGACACATCTCTGGTTTTGGAGTGACCATTTGATGGTGCTGGACACACACACTTTGAAGTTTTCAACCATCAATTTTCTCACCGGCTACCATCGGCAGCTCGGAGACACTGACCCGAGTTATGATAATCGGCGTCCAAGTGCAGTTGTTGAGGGTAACAAAGGAGCCATTGAGATGTTTTCTCTTGTCTGTCAACACGGGTCCTATGCTCTCCACCATACCTCTCTGCAGAATAATTCTCATAAATGGAAGCTGCAGAAGATCGTACAACTACCTGGACAGTATCACGCCTATTCCATTTCCACTGTGGGTGCAGCTGAGGGATTCTTGTTCTTCCATGGTGCTCTGCTTGGCATTGAGTTTGGCAATGTTGATTGTTACTCACTGCATATCAAAACTTATGAAATTGCCAAGGTCTGTACAAAGATGGTGCATTTGTTTGATCGCAAACGCGCCATCCCCTACTTTGGCTTCCCACGGCTGTTATCAGAACCAACTATTTGATCAACTGGTAAGCCTAATCATGTTTTCCTTCTTGACACTTGGTTCACCGTTTGTTTGTTCTACTCACATGGTTATATATAGACTTAGTTATTGTGCTATTGGGCATTATTTCCTTGTCAAACTAGCTAGGCAAGGCAGCCAATTCATGGTTTGGTTTGCACATATGTTCAACAATTATATCTTAGGAGGGCCTCCCTTTGTGAAAAATAAAAGAATACATGCTAGTTTGGAAATCTAATATTTTTTGCCCCATGTCTTAGGATCAAAAATGGCTTTCACGCTTGCAACGTCATATGGTACATCTTTTGTTATTCTTTGCACTTACACAAGAATGTTCAAACCAAGAATGTCCTATAACCTGCAAGTTGATGTTTGAAGGCCTTAGTCATCTATCTATTAGCTTTCCTTATTTACCATGTCATGATTCCAAAAATAGATAGGGTCAGCTATTATTGCCTGCTAATAATGTTTATGTATATTGCTTCCAAACTGCAATAAGATGGCTCCGGGATTCTTGCAGTGGTACAAATATGAAGCTTCTTTTTAGTTATTCTTAAGCTACATTGTACTCTACAATTTAGCGCATGCCTCCTTCCCAAGAAATTGGGATAGGAAAGATTTCTATTGCATCAACTGTGGTAGCTTCAAATTTCTAATTAAACACATGTCTGCAGATCTAAGCTTGCTCTGTAATTGCTCTGGAATTGCTTGGGTCATAAATCTGGAGTTGGATGGCGAATGTTCAAGATTGTGTTGATGTCGTTTGATGTCTGTATTGAGCGTCATATGTATGTGAGCGAGATATGCTGGCAGCAAGACTCGTGTTGGTGTTTTTGTTGGCAGCTTGGCGACCAGGTTATGTTAGTCCAGATGGTTTATCGGTAGTTGAGAGTTCTATCTTTTTTCTGTATGACTGGGTGAATTAGTTAATTTCTTCAAATTAAGATGCTTCTAATGAGTTCATCTATAATGCCTGCCTAATTGTGGAAGAGCTACTACAGTTTAGTTTCTTTAGCACTACAAACATAGATGCTTTCATTCCTTAGAACCAAAGGTTGTTTGAGAGTCCATCATGCATCGGACTGATGCGTGTAAACATGAACTTTGGGAGAATCAGGTTTCATGTCTCCAGTGCCTTGTGCCAGTTATCTCCATGCACGCCATCCGCTCCTAGCTCTGTCAGATCAACTTTCCTTCGATTGCTTCCACCATTCTCACCTCCAGCTTGATTCTTCTCTGCCTCTCTTGAAGGCACTTGTTCTTCATCGCCCCCTCACCAGGTCCTACTCTGATTCCAGGTTTCCATAATAGTATCTACGATAACACAACAACACGAGCCCTCAAAACATTCATCCTAGACAACAAAGTCCATACACTTATTTGTTTTTTAGGAAACTTCTATTACACTCATTCATGAGATGACTGATATTGATCATACATCTTTTTTGTTTTGGAAAAGGAGGCAAAAGATTGAGTTAGAAGGCCCTAGGTAGTATGAGTATCGCTCTGCCGGCACAACATTTCCAATTTATGTGCGCCCTCCGAGATCTACGGTCTTGCCTCACAGTTGATGTTATGTAGAAGAACCGGTGGTGGAGTGCTCTTTAGCTGAAAGCCCCCGGCATTTGTTGCATTCCAAGCAGTCCAAGAATTGAGAATTGTAACAGATGCCATTGCCTTTCTATTGGCGGTATATTGGCTAGGCCGGTTGCCCCACTAATCTTTGACTAAAGTCTCCAAGTGCTATGTGAACGTGTCAATGGTCTTGGGATGGGGCCAATCATTTACCAAGTTCCATAGATGAAGTGTGATTTGACATTTGAAGAAGATTTGCACTCCAAATTCTTATTCTTGTTTGCTGACAGTGTCCTGGACTGGGGGGTGCTAACAATGTAGGCCCCTTTATAGTTTTCCAGGACGAGGACCCCTGGATCGTCAATAAATGGGGCAAGACTGCCATGTCCCCTGTCATGACCAAGACGGAATCCTCCAAAGATTGACGCCTACTCCAAGACTTGTTTTGAATATTCGGCATGCTTATCTCTAAATGTAAACGACCTTATGTAAACCTGCACACTTATTTGAAATTCCTTCACATTTTTTTAAACGTGAACATTTTTGAATGTCCGGACAAATTCTGGTAAGAGGAACATTTTTTGAAAATCTGAATAAAATTTGAAATGTTGAACAAATAAGAATAAAAATAAATTTGAAAAAGGCAAAAATGAAAAAGAAACATTTTTACAAATTCTGAAAAATTTGAACAAAGACATTCCAAACACTTTTTGTAAAATAAGAACATCTTTTAAAATGGCCAAACAATTTTTAAAAAATGCGTACATCTTTTAAATTTATGAACATATTTTTCACACACAAACATTTTTAAAATGTTGAACTTTTTCGGAAACACAAATTGTTTCTGAAATCTCCGGTCAATCTTGAAAAGAAACAAAAAAGAAAAAAGAAAAACAGAAAACAGAAAAGAAGAAAAAGAACTAAGAAAAAGAAACAGAAAACGGAAAACAGTAAAAGGAAATGAGATAGAAAAATTAAAAAACAAAAGAAAACCAAAAAGCTGGTATAAAAATAAAAACCGGTTCAGGGAACCTTCTGGAAGGTACCCAAAACCAGCTGCCTAGCTGTGGGGAAGTGGGCTGGCTCAATTCTCGCGCTGGGGCGATGGACCTGTGCGAATGCTCGATATCTTGACGCAATTAGCATCAAATAGGATTTTCCGGCTATTAATGCGGTGTCTCGCGCCTGTGGGCGATTGATTAAAGTGGGCTGCACGGACTGGCTAGGATAGCTGGGCTGCGCCCAAAATATGACATGTTTAGATGTTAGGTTTAAACATTTCCTGTTCATTCCTAAACTTCAAATGATTTTACTTAAGAACCACACCATATCAACTTAGAAAATTATACAAACTTTCATATAATCCCATAATATTATTTTATAGCTGAGGAACATTTTTTCCAGAATAAATATTTATATGAAATACATATATTTTCTGATATAAACCTTATTTTGGGCTTCATAATGTTCCATAAAATAATTTTGGTTTCTAAATAATTCCCAAAATAGTTTTGAACTCTGATAAATAACCAAATGTTTTTAAAACATTTTCAACTCTTTTCATATTGAAGGAATCATATTACCTTCTCTTTTTTATATTTTATTTCTGAGTTGGCATTGTTCCAAATATAAAAACCAAATGAGATACAAAACGAATATTTGGGAAAGTTCTTTTATTCCCTCTCATTTGAATAATCAATCAATTCAAAAGTTTCAAATCCTAGTCAAACTTAGCTATTCTCAAACATCACAAAGCAAGTTTTTAATTAATCAGCATTTCAAAATTATATATTTGATGTTACATATGAATGCAACATCGGGTCCCTTTAGAAGAAAAAGAAAGAGAGAATTCCCTATTTGGCCCTTTCTAAAATTTCCTTCCCTATTTGCCCCATAAAATATATATTTTTCACTATATGACACTACCTTTTTATCTTGTTTGCTATTTACTCCATCTCAAATATAAGAGCGTTTTTTACACTACACTAATGTAAAAAATCTCTTTACAATTATATCTTAGGAGGGCCTCCCTTTGTGAAAATAAAAGAATACATGCTAGTTTGGAAATCTAATATTTTTTGCTCCATGTCTTAGGAATGGCTTTCACGCTTGCATCGTCATATGGTACATCTTTTGTTATTCTTTGCACTTACACAAGAATGTTCAAACCAAGAATGTCCTATAACCTGCAAGTTGATGTTTGAAGGCCTTAGTCATCTATCTATTAGCTTTCCTTATTTACCATGTCATGATTCCAAAAATAGATAGGGCCAGCTATTATTGCCTGCTAATATTTATGTATATTGCTTCCAAACTGCAATAAGATGGCTCCGGGATTCTTGCAGTGGTACGAATAAGAAGCTTCTTTTTAGTTATTCTTAAGCTATATTGTACTCTACAATTTAGCGCATGCCTCCTTCCCAAGAAATTGGGATAGAAAAGATTTCTATTGCATCAACTATGGTAGCTTCAAATTTCTAATTAAACACATGTCTGCAGATCTAAGCTTGCTCTGTAATTGCTCTGGAATTGCTTGGGTCATAAATCTCGAGTTGGATGGCGAATGTTCAAGATGGTGTTGATGTCGTTTGATGTCTGTATTGAGCGTCCTATGTATGTGAGCAAGATATGCTGGCAGCAAGACTCGTGTTGGTGTTTGTGTTGGCACCTTGGCGACCAGGTTATGTTAGTCCAGATGGTTTATCGGTAGTTGAGAGTTCTATCTTTTTTCTGTATGAGTGGGTGAATTAGTTAATTTCTTCAAATTAAGATGCTTCTAATGAGTTCATCTATAATGCCTGCCTTATTGTGGACGAGCTACTTCGGTTTAGTTTCTTCAGCACTACAACACATAGATGCTTTCATTCCTTAGAAACAAAGGTTGTCTGAGAGTCCATCATGCATCGGGCTGATGCATGTAAACATGAACTTTAGGAGAATCGGGTTTCATGTCTCCAGTGCCTTGTGCCAACACGCCATCCGCTCCTAGCTCTGTCAGATCAACTTTCCTTCGATTGCTTCCACCATGGGTATCTCAAAATGTCTAGCAAGACGTGAAGCATATATACCTCCAAAGATGGGGCCTTTTGTACGATTCAGGCTTAGCCGTTTAGCAATGGCGGCACCCATACTAAAACTATTATCTCCAAACAAGGCATGGTGAAGAATGATAATATCAGGAATGTTGAAGTTTCCACTGTTTCCACGACCAATCAAGCATCTACTAGCAAATATGGCAAAGTAGCATAAAACAGGAAAGTGTATGCTAGAGATTCTCGCATCGGAACCCTTTGGATCTGAGGGACTCCCGGATTAGGGGGTGTCCGGATAGCCGAACTATCACCTTTGGCCGGACTCCTGGACTATGAAGATACAAGATTGAAGACTTCATCCCGTGTCCGAATGGGACTTTCCTTGGCGTGGAAGGCAAGCTTGGCGATACGGATATGTAGATCTCCTACCATTGTAACTGACTCTGTGTAACCCTAACCCTCTTCGGTGTCTATATAAACTGGAGGGTTTTAGTCCGTAGGACGAACAACAATCATACCATAGGCTAGCTTCTAGGGTTTAGCCTCTCTGATCTCGTGGTAGACCTACTCTTGTACTACCCATATCATCAATATTAATCAAGCAGGAGTAGGGTTTTACCTCCATCGAGAGGGCCCGAACCTGGGTAAAAACATCGTGTCCCTTGTCTCCTGTTACCATCCGCCTAGATGCACAGTTCGGGACCCCCTACCCGAGATCCGCCGGTTTTGACACCGACATTGGTGCTTTCATTAAGAGTTCCTTTGTGCTGTCGCCGTCAGGAAGGATGCCTCATCCCGTCTTTAAAGACGGCACCCTTGCTAAAAGAGCTTTGGCCACCATCTCTCTCTCTCTCTCTCTCTCTCTCTCTCTCTCTCTCTCTCTCTCTCACACACACACACACACACACACACACACACACACACACACACACACACACACACACACACACACACACACACACACTAAAACTCCATCTCACACACACATGCTCTAGGCGGAGCATTCTCTCCTAGCTCCGCCACTACACATAGCCCCCCCTTCTAGGAATGTTTGTGTACAAGGAAGCAGTCCAAATATACGACCAAGGTGATTTTGCACTATGAATGAAATGAAATCTTAGGTTGTTGTTTCGTTCCATGTACTGACCGGCGGGATGGATTTGACGTAAATGGAAGTGTCATCTTCAAAGGAGTATGTTGGAACCTGAACTTGCAAAATTGAGATAATAACAAGTAGGAACATTGCATAGCACGAAGAGCTTCAACCAGCTATTTACGTGAAACAACAAGTAGGAACATTGCATAGCAAGTACAAGGAACCCAAAAGAAGTGTGTGTGTGTGTGTGTGTGTGTGTGTGTGTGTGTGTGTGTGTGTGTGTGTGTGTGTGTTACAAAAGGAATGTGGATTTCATGCCCTGTTTGCTCGATAATAAATAGAGTATCACTAAAAAAATCAGCCAATATTCCAACTAATCAAGACATGTAGCGAGAGTAAATCATCTTTACCAACGAAAGAAAGTGTCAATCAATTGTTGATGCATATATAATTTTCCTTATAACTTTTGCTCGAATTGACGTGTTTATCTTGTGAATCAAACACCAATCCTGCACACAGCTGGTCCATCGCCCTTTACAAGGGCATATCTCTTAAATAGGGAGGGGTTAGGGTTTCGGGACCTGTGCGAATGCTCGACATTTTGACGCTGTTCGCATCAAATAAGATTTTCCGGCTATTAATGCGGTGTCTCGCGCCTGTGGGCGATTGATTAAAGTGGGCTGCACGGACTGGCTAGGTTAGCTGGGCTGCGCTCAAACTATGACATGTTTAGATGTTAGGTTTAAACATTTCCTGTTCATTCCTAAACTTCAAATGATTTTACTTAAAAACCATACCATATCAACTTGGAAAATTATACAAACTTTCATATAATTCCATAATAGTATTTTATAGCTGAGGAACAGTTTTTCCAGAATAAATATTTATATGAAATACATATATTTTCTGATATAAACCTTATTTTGGGCTTCATAAATATTCCATAAAATAATTTTGGTTTCTAAATAATTCCCAAAATTGTTTTGAACTCTGATAAATAACCAAATGCTTTTAAAACATTTTCAACTCTTTTCATATTGAAGGAATCATATTACCTTCTCTCTTTCTATTTTATTTCTGAGTTGGCATTGTTCCAAATATAAAACCAAATGAGATACAAAAAGAATATTTGGGAAAGATTTTTTATTCCCTCTCATTTGAATAATCAATCAATTCAAAAGTTTCAAATTCTAGTCAAACTTAGCTAACCTCAAACATCACGAAGCAAGTTTTGAATTAATCAGCATTTCAAAATTATAAATTTTGGGATGTTACATATGAATGCAACATCGGGTCCTTTTGGAAGAAAAAGAAAGAGAGAATTCCCTATTTGGCCCTTTCTAAAATTTCCTTCCCTATTGGCCCCTTAAAATATTATTATTTTTACTATATGACACTTTTTCAATTTTGTTTCCCATTTACTCCCTCCGGTCTCATTACATAAGAGTGCTTTTGACACTACAGTAGTGTACAAAATGATGTATATTATGGGGGACGGAGTAGCACTTCCGTTCAATTTGTCCACTGTAGGTGTCAAGTGAGACGTGAAAAGACGCTTTTACCTCTCATGTAGATAGCTCATGTATGCATATAATACTAATTAAACTGGTGTACAATGTGCGTTGCTTCGTGTACTTGCGCGTATTCGTACGTGAGCCAAATGCATCGGCCAACAAGGTCGCCATACACATGCACAGGCAGTGATAGTCGGAACGTAAGCTAATAAAGATTTATCCCCAACCGTAACCCTAGATCCCCTTCCTCCACCAAACCTCCATGGCCCCGCCGGCGCCGTCCTCCATCCCCATCCCCGACGAGCTCATGGAGGAGATCTTCCTCCGCCTGCCCACCCTGGAGATGCTCGCCCGCGCCTCCGCCACATGCACTTGCTTCCTCGGCGTCATCAAAGGGCGCGTCTTCCGCCGCCGCTTTCGCGCGATGCACCAGCCTCCCCTCCTCGGATTTATGGACGTGGCCGGCTTCCAGCCTGCCGAGGCGCCGCACCCCTCCGCCCCACTCGCCGGCGCCCTCGGCCCGTCTGTCGCGGATTTCTTCTTCGTCCCGAGCGCTGTTTCTTCCTCATCCGACGTCTCGCCCGACGAGGATGGTCCCCGCTGGCGTGACGCCCGCGACGGTCTTGTCCTCCTCGACTGGATCTCCCTCAAGGCCCGCGTCGTCAACGGCTGGAGCTACTCCAAAGATGGCTCCGAAGTAAGCATCCTCATGGACAGTTGGGAGCTCATTGACTTCTGCGACGATGGCCGCCGCCTCGCATGGATCAAACGGGATCAGTGCAATGCCGCTGACTTTCACCTTGCCGTCTGTGACCCTCTGTCTAGCAGATATGTGCTGCTTCCAACCATACCTGAGGACCTGGCTTCCTAGCCGCAGGATCACCTACGAGAATTCGAGCCCATGCTTGTCCCCAAAACCAGCAACGACGGCGAGGAGGAGCCCTTCAAGGTAATATGCGTAGCAAGATACCAAACAAAGCTCGTCCTCTTTGTCTTCCAGTCCACAACTATGCAATGGTGTGTGGTCGAGTCCCCTGCCCTCCCTTATTTGAAAGACATGTCCTGTTTTGACCGTGTAAGAGACTGCTTCTACTGGACACATCTTTGGTTTTGGAGTGACCATTTGATGGTGCTGGACACACGCACTTTGAAGTTTTCAACCGTCAATTTTCTCACCGGCTACCATGGACAGCTCAGAGACACTGACCCAAGCTTTGATTATCAGCGTCCAAATACAGTTGTTGAGGGTATGGAAGGAGGCATTGAGATGTTTTCTCTTTTATGTCAACATGGGTCCTATTCTCTCCACTATACCTCTCTGCGGAATAACTCTCATGAATGGAAGCTAGAGAAGATCATAAAACTACCTGGGCAGTATAAGGCCTATTCCATTTCGACAGTGGGTGCAGTTGAGGGGTTCTTGTTCTTCCAAGGTGCTCCGTTTGGCATTAAGTTTGAGAATGTTGATTGTTACTCAATGGATATCAAAACTTATGAAACTAGATAACACCCCGCGCATTGCTGCGGAAAATTAGTATAGTAAGTTGTAACTCATTAAGTGTATTCTTAAGAGGACAAATAAGAGATAATAAAGAAATGATTTCAACCACTTACGTGGGATGCTTGTGAATTCATGCAAACGATATTTAACAAATGATAGCTCTATGTTTTTTCAATCCTGCAAATTACAGGAAAGCCTGTCAACTGAATGGAACAATTATTAGATTACTGTGAAGGAATATAAGGTAAATGATACAAAAGAGAGATCCTTAGTACGTGAGTGCAAGAAGTATATGACTGAGCACAACACATATGAACTGTCTCAGTATATTTGGGAAGAACTTCTAAAATGGTATGCTTCTTGGATGTATGCATCAGACATAGGGAAAACAATGGCAGTTGACCGTAGTATGTACTTAAGCAAGATCGCTGCCGTAATTTGTTTCCCATCAAACAACTTGTCAACATAAATTAGAGAAGATCCTACATAGGAGATATACAACAAAGCTTTTCTCAACAAAGCCAACTATTGCACCAATAATGAACTGTGGTAGAAATCATTCAATCTACATAATGATAAAGATTAGGAAGAGCAATATATCATACCTGTCAAGAAGAGCCATCAGATACTATTCTTACCATGCAAGATAGATAACTAAGAGTCGAGAAGATAAATAGGGCGAACTTTTTGAATTCCTTCTCGAAAATAATAAGTTATGAACTATTATATGAACTAATGAATTTTTTTATGAATGAATGCATAAAAGTTTCATCAGGTGTATTGGGTAGACAGTAGAGCATAAAGATAAAGATAAAGATTACCTAGATTTATTTTCGACGGCAACATGCTAACATTTGCATCAAAGACCTTGCCGGCATGGATTAAAATATTCTGCACAAACAAACATCAGAAGGATTGGGGGCTTTAATTGGCAGGCCAATATGGCCCAATATGCCATGCTAGTTGTCACGCAAATAAACTGTAAATAAAAACTCCTCCCAAGAATATCAGTTTGGATGAAAAAAAAAATGTGGACGTATCTATCTGAGTATATGAATAACGACGACACAAATAATTGAAGATTTTTTTGCGGAATTGAGAGGGGGAGAAAGCAAGGCCAAGATCATGACGTCAATAGAGACATGTCCATTGTTGGGGAACATAGTAATTTCAAAAAATTTCCTACGCACATGCAAGATCATGGTGATGCATAGCAACGAGAGGGGAGAGTGTTGTCTACGTACCCTCGTAGACCGAAGCGGAAGCGTTGACGCAACGTAGAGGAAGTAGTCGTACGTCTTCCCGGTCCAACCGATCCAAGCACCGTTACTCCGGCACCTCCGAGTTCTTGACACACGTACAGCTCGATGACGCACCCCGGGCTCCGATCCAGCAAAGCTTCGGGGAGGAGTTCCGTTAGCACGACGGCGTGGTGACGATCTTGATGTTCAACCGTCGCAGGGCTTCGCCTAAGCACCGCTACAATATGACCGAGGTGTAATATCGTGGAGGGGGGCACCGCACACGGCTAAGGAACGATCACGATGATCAACTTGTGTGTCGATGGGGTGCCCCCTGCCCCCGTATATAAAGGAGTGGAGGAGGGGAGGGCCGGCCCTCTCTATGGCGCGCCCTAGGGGAGTCCTACTCCCACCGGAGTAGGATTCCCCTTTCCTAGTCCAACTAGGAACCCTTCCATGTAGTAGGAGTAGGAGAGAAGGAAAGGGAAGAGAGAGGAGAAGGAAGGAAGGGGCGCCTCCCTAGTCCAATTCGGACTAGTCCAAGGGAAGGGTGCGCCACCCTTTTGCCCTTTCTCTCCTTTCTGTATGGCCCAATGAGGCCCAATACGAATTCCGTAACTCTCCCAGTACTCAAAAATACCGAATCACTCGGAACCTTCCGAACTCCGAATATAGTCGTCCAATATATCGATCTTCACGTCTCGACCATTTCGAGACTCCTCGTCATGTCCCTGATCTCATCCGGGACTCGAACTCCTTCGGTACATCAAAACTCATAAACTCATAATATAACTCATCATCGAAACCTTAAGCGTGCGGACCCTACGGTTCGAGAACAATGTAGATATGACCGAGACACGTCTCCGGTCAATAACCAATAGCGGGACCTGGATGCCCATATTGGTTCCTACATATTCTACGAAGATCTTTATCGGTCAAACCGCACAACAACATACGTTGTTCCCTTTGTCATCGGTATGTTACTTGCCCGAGATTCGATCGTCGGTATCCAATACCTTGTTCAATCTCGTTACCGGCAAGTCTCTTTACTCGTTCCGTAATACATCATCTTGCAACTAACTCATTAGTTGCAATGCTTGCAAGGCTTATGTGATGTGCATTACCGAGAGGGCCCAGAGATACCTCCCCGACATTCGGAGTGACAAATCCTAATCTCGAAATACGCCAACCCAACAAGTACCTTCGGAGACACCTGTAGAGCACCTTTATAATCACCCAGATTACGCTATGACGCTTGGTAGCACACAAAGTGTTCCTCCGTAACGGAGTTGCATAATCTCATAGTCACAGGAACATGTATAAGTCATGAAGGAAGCAATAGCAACATACTAAACGATCGGGTGCTAAGCTAACGGAATGGGTCATGTCAATCAGATCATTCAACTAATGATGTGACCTTGTTAATCAAATAACAACTCTTTGTCCATGGTTAGGAAACATAACCATCTTTGATTAACAAGCTAGTCAAGTAGAGGCATACTAGTGACACTCTGTTTGTCTATATATTCACACATGTATTATGTTTCCGGTTAATACAATTCTAGCATGAATAATAAACATTTATCATGATATAAGGAAATAAATAATAACTTTATTATTGTCTCTAGGGCATATTTCCTTCAGTCTCCCACTTGCACTAGAGTCAATAATCTAGATCACATCACCATGTAATTCACATCGATAGTTCACATCATCATGTGATTAACACCCATAGTTCACATCGCCATGTGACCAACATCCAAAGGGTTTACTAGATTCAGTAATCTAGTTCACATCGCTATGTGATTAACACCCAAAGAGTACTTAGGTGTGATCATGTTTTGCTTGTGAGAGAATCTTAGTCAACGGGTCTTTCACATTCAGATCCGTTATGTATTTTGCAATTTTTTATGTCTACAATGCTCTGCACGGAGCTACTCTAGCTAATTGCTCCCACTTTCAATATGTATCTAGATCGAGACTTAGAGTCATCGAGATCGGTGTCAAAACTTGCATCGACGTAACCCTTTACGATGAACCTTTTGTCACTTCCATAATCGAGAAACATATCCTTATTCCACTAAGGATAATTTTGACCGCTGTCCAGTGATCTACTCCTAGATCACTATTGTACTCCCTTGCCAAACTCAATGCAGGGTATACAATAGATCTGGTACACAGCATGGCATACTTTATAGAACCTATGGCCAAGGCATAGGGAATGACTTTCATTCTCTTTCTATCTTCTGCCGTGGTCGGGTTTTGAGTCTTACTCAATTTCACACCTTGTAACACAGGCAAGAACTCTTTCTTTGACTGTTCCATTTTGAACTACTTCAAAATCTTGTCAAGGTATGTACTCATTGAAAAAACTTATCAAGCGTCTTGATCTATCTCTATAGATCTTAATGCTCAATATGTATGCAGCTTCACCGAGGTCTTTCTTTGAAAAACTCCTTTTAAACACTCCTTTATGCTTTGTAGAATAATTCTACATTATTTCCGATCTACAATATGTCATTCACATATACTTATCAGAAATGCTGTAGTGCTCCCACTCACTTTCTAGTAAATACAGGCTTCACTGCAAGTCTGTATAAACTATATGCTTTGATCAATTTATCAAAGCGTATATTCCAACTCCGAGATGCTTGCACCAGTCCATAGATGCACATTTTGTTAACACCTTTACGATCGACAAAACCTCTTGGTTGCATCACATACAACTCTTCTTTAATAACTCCATTAAGGAATGCAGTTTTGTTTATCCATTTGCCAAATTTCATAAAATGCGGCAATTGCTAACATGATTCGGACAGACTTTTAAGCATCGATACGAGTGAGAAAATCTCATTGTATTCAACATCTTGAACTTTGTCAAAAACCTTTTTCGACAAGTCTAGCTTTGTAGATAGTAACACTACTATCAGCGTCCGTCTTCCTCTTGAAGATCCATTTATTTTCTATGGCTTGCCGATCATCGGGCAACTCCATCAAAGTCCACACTTTGTTCTCATACATGGATCTCATCTCAGATTTCATGGCCTCAAGCCATTTCGCGGAATCTGGGCTCATCATCGCTTCCTCATAGTTCGTAGGTTCATCATGGTCTAGTAACATGACTTCCAGAATAGGATTACCGTACCACTCTGGTGCGGATCTTACTCTGGTTGATCTACGAAGTTCAGTAACAACTTGATCTGAAGTTTTATGATCATCATCATTAACTTCCTCTCTAATTGGTGTAGGTGTCACAGGAACCAATTTCTGTGATGAACTACTTTCCAATAAGGGAGCTAGTATTGTTACCTCATCAAGTTCTACTTTCCTCCCACTCACTTCTTTCGAGAGAAACTCCTTCTCTAGAAAGGATCCATTTTTAGCAATGAATATCTTGCCTTCAGATCTGTGATAGAAGGTGTACCCAATAATTTCTTTTGGGTATTCTATGAAGACACACTTCTCTGATTTGGGTTTGAGCTTATCAGGATGAAAATTTTTCACATAAGCATCACAGCCCCAAACTTTAAGAAACGACAACTTTGGTTTCTTGCTAAACCATAGTTCATATAGTGTCGTCTCAATGGATTTAGATGGTGCCCAATTTAACGTGAATGCAGCTGTCTCTAATGCATGATCCCAAAACGATATTGGTAAATCGGTAAGAAACATCATAGATTGCACTATATCCAATAAAGTGCGGTTACGATGTTTGGACACACTATAACGTTGTGGTGTTCCAGGTGGCGTGAGCTGTGAAACTATTCCACATTGTTTTAATTGAAGAACAACTCGTAACTCAAATATTTGTCTCCGCGATCAGATCGTAGAAACCTTATTTTCTTGTCACCATGATTTTTCACTTCACTCTGAAATTCTTTGAACTTTTCAAATGTTTTAGACTTATGTTTCATCAAATAGATATACCCATATCTGCTCAAATCATCTGTGAAGGTCAGAAAATAACGATACCCGCCGTGAGCCTTAACACTCATCGGATCGCATACATCAGTATGTATTATTTCCAATAAGTCAGTTGCTCGCTCCACTGTTCTGGAAAACAGAGTTTTAGTCATCTTGCCCATGAGGCATGGTTCACAAGCATCAAGTGATTCATAATCAAGTGATTCCAAAATCCCATCAGCATGGAGTTTCTTCATGCGCTTTACACCAATATGACCTAAACGGCAGTGCCACAAATAAGTTGCACTATCATTATTAACTTTGCATCTTTTTGGTTTCAATATTATGAATATGTGTATCAGTACGATCGAGATCCAATGAACCATTTTCATTGGGTGTGTAACCATATAAGGTTTTATTCATGTAAACAGAACAACATTTTATTCTCTTACTTAAATGAATAACCGTTTTGCAATAAACACGATCAAATCATATTCATGCTCAACGCAAACACCAAATAACACTTATTTAGGTTCAACACTAATCCCGAAAGTATAGGGAGTGTGCGATGATGATCATATCAATCTTGAAACTACTTTCAACCCACATCGTCACTTCACCCTTAACTAGTTTCTGTTTGTTCTGCAACTCCCGTTTCGAGTTACTACTCTTAGCAACTGAACCAGTACCAAATACCGAGGGGTTGCTATAAACACTAGTAAAGCACACATCAATAACATGTATATCAAATATACCTTTGTTCACTTTGCCATCGTTCTTATCCGCCAAATACTTGGGGTAGTTCTGCTTCAAAGGACCAGTCCTTTGCAGTAGAAGCACTTAGTCTCGTGCTTAGGTCCGGACTTGGGCTTCTTCACTTGAGCAACAACTTGCTTGCCGCTCTTCTTGAAGTTCCTTCTATCCCTTTGCCCTTTTCTTGAAACTAGTGATCTTGTTAACCATCAACACTTGATGTTCTTTCTTGATTTCTACCTTCATCGATTTCATCATCATGAAAAACTCGGGAATAATTTTCATCATCCCTTGCATACTATAGTTCATCACGAAGTTCTACTAACTTGGTGATGGTGGCTAGAGAATTCTGTCAATCACTATCTTATCTGGAAGATTAACTCCCACTTGATTCAAGCGATTGTAGTACCCAGACAATCTGAGCACATGCTCACTAGTTGAGTGATTCTCCTCCATCTTTTAGCTATAGAACTTGTTGGAGACTTCATATCTCTCAACTCGGGTATTTGCTTGAAATATTAACTTCAACTCCTAGAACATCTCATATGGTCCATGACGTTCAAAACGTCTTTGAAGTCCCGATTCTAAGCCGTTAAGCATGGTGCACTTAAACTATCAAGTAGTCATCATATTGAGCTAGCCAAATGTTCATAACGTCTGCATCTGCTCCTGCAATAGGTCTGTCACCTAGCGGTGCATCAAGGACATAATTCTTCTGTGCAGCAATGAGGATAAACCTTAGATCACGGATCTAATCCGCATCATTGCTACTAACATCTTTCAATACATTTTTCTCTAGGAACATATCAAAATAAACATATGAAAGCAACAACGCAAGCTATTGATATTACAACATAATTTGCAAAATACTACCAGGACTAAGTTCATGATAAATTTAAGTTCAATTAATCATATTACTTAAGAACTCCCACTTAGACAAACATCTCTCTAGTCATCTAAGTGATCACGTGATCCAAATCAACTAAACCATAACTGATCATCACGTGAGATGGAGTAGTTTTCAATGGTGAACATCACTATGTTGATCATATCTACTATATGATTCACGCCGACCTTTCGGTCTCCGTGTTCGAGGCCATATCTGCATATGCTAGGCTCGTCAAGTTTAACTCGAGTATTCGGCGTGTGCAAAACTGGCTTGCACCCGTTGTAGATGGACGAGAGCTTATCACACCCGATCATCACGTGGTGTCTGGGCACGACGAACTTTGGCAACGGTGCATACTCAGGGAGAACACTTCTTGATAATTAGTGAGAGATAATCTTAAAATGCTACCGTCAATCAAAGCAAGAATAAGATGTATAATAGATAAACATCATCTGCAATCAAAATATGTGACATGATATGGCCATGATCATCTTGCGCCTTTGATCTCCATCTCCAAAGTACTGTCATGATCTCTATCGTCACCGGCACGACACCATGATCTTCATCATCTTGATCTATATCAATGTGTCATCACATGGTTGTCTCACCAACTATTGCTCTTACAACTATTGCTATCGTATAGCGATAAAGTAAAGCAATTATTTGGCACTTGCATCTTATGCAACAAAGAGACATCCATAGGGCTTCTGCCAGTTGCCGATAACTTCAACAAAACATGATCATCTCATACAACAACTTATATCTTATCACGTCTTGACCATATCACATCACAACATGCCCTGCAAAAACAAGTTAGACGTCCTCTACTTTGTTGTTGCAAATTTTACGTGGCTGCTACGGGCTTAAACAAGAACCAATCTCACATACGCATCAAAACCACAACGATAGTTTGTCAAGTTGATGCTGTTTTAACCTTCGCAAGGACCGGCGTAGCCACTCGGTTCAACCAAAGTTGGAGAAACCGACACCCGCTAGTCACCGTGTTCAAAGCACGGCTGTAAACCAGTCTCGCATAAGCGTCGCAGCGTAATGTCGGTCCGGCCGCTTCATCCAACAATACCGCCAACCAAAGTATGACATGCTGGTAAGCAAGATGACTTATATCGCCCACAACTCACTTGTGTTCTACTCGTGCATATAACATCAAACCATAAAACCTAGGCTCGGATGCCATCGTTGGGGAACGTAGTAATTTCAAAAATTCCTACGCACATGCAAGATCATGGTGATGCATAGCAACGAGAGGGGAGAGTGTTGTCTACGCACTCGTGAGACCAAGCGAAGCGTAGACGCAACATAGAGGAAGTAGTCGACGCCTTCCCGGTCCAACCGATCCAAGCACCGTTACTCCGCACCTCCGAGTTCTTGACACACGCACAGCTCGATGACACACCCCGGCTCCGATCCAGCAAAGCTTCGGGAGGAGTTCCGTTAGCACGACGGCGCAGTGACGATCTTGATGTTCAATCGCGCAGGCTTCGCCTAAGCACCGCTACAATATGACCGAGGTGTAATATCGTGGAGGGGGCACCGCACACGCTAAGGAACGATCACGATGATCAACTTGTGTGTCTATGGGGTGCCCCCTGCCCCGTATATAAAGGAGTGGAGGAGGGGGAGGGCCGGCCCTCTCTATGGCGCGCCCTAGGGGAGTCCTACTCCCACCGGGAGTAGGATTCTCCTTTCCTAGTCCAACTAGGAACCCTTCCATGTAGTAGGAGTAGGAGAGAAGGAAAGGGAAGAGAGAAGGAGAAGGAAGGAAGGGGCCCCTCCCTAGTCCAATTCGGACTAGTCCAAGGGAAGGGTGCGCCACCCTTTGGCCCTTTCTCTCCTTTCCCGTATGGCCCAATGAGGCCCAATACGAATTCCGTAACTCTCCCAGATCCAAAAATACCCGAATCACTCGGAACCTTTCCGAACTCCGAATATAGTCGTCCAATATATCGATCTTTACATCTCGACCATTTCGAGACTCCTCGTCATGTCCCTGATCTCATCCGGGACTCCGAACTCCTTCGGTACATCAAAACTCATAAACTCATAATATAGTTGTCATCGAAACCTTAAGCGTGCGGACCCTACGGTTCGAGAACAATGTAGACATGACCGAGACACGCCTCCGTCAATAACCAATAGCGGACCTGGATGCCCATATTGGTTCCTACATATTCTACGAAGATCTTTGTCGGTCAAACCGCACAACAACATACGTTGTTCCCTTTGTCATCGGTATGTTACTTGCCCGAGATTCGATCGTCGGTATCCAATACCTAGTTCAATCTCGTTACCGGCAAGTCTCTTTACTCGTTCCGTAATACATCATCTTGCAACTAACTCATTAGTTGCAATGCTTGCAAGGCTTATGTGATGTGCATTACCGAGAGGGCCCAGAGATACCTCCCCGACATTCGGAGTGACAAATCCTAATCTCAAATACGCCAACCCAACAAGTACCTTCGAGACACCTGTAGAGCACCTTTATAATCACCCGATTACGCTATGACGCTTTGGTAGCACACAAAGTGTTCCTCCGTAAACGGAGTTGCATAATCTCATAGTCACAGAACATGTATAAGTCATGAAGGAAGCAATAGCAACATACTAAACGATCGGGTGCTAAGCTAACGGAATGGGTCATGTCAATCAGATCATTCAACTAATGATGTGACCTTGTTAATCAAATAACAACTCTTTGTCCATGGTTAGGAAACATAACCATCTTTGATTAACAAGCTAGTCAAGTAGAGGCATACTAGTGACACTGCTTTGTCTATATATTCACACATGTATTATGTTTCCGGTTAATACAATTCTAGCATGAATAATAAACATTTATCATGATATAAGGAAATAAATAATAACATTTATCATGATATAGGCAGTGACGTGGTAACTTTGCTGAGGTGGACGCGCGAAATAGGGAACTGAACGCTGATGTGCCACGAAGCTAATGTGGACAGTGTGCATGTTGAGAGAATAGATAGAAGTGGGAAGCAACTTCTTAAGAATGTTAGATTACCAAGGTCTATACAAAGATGGTGAATTTCTTTGGTCGCAGACGCGCCATCCTGTACTTTAGCTTCCCACAACTATTATCTGAACCAACTATTTGATCCACTGGTAAGCCTAATCATATGTTTTTTTGTCATTTTGTGCACAATTTGCTTGTTCTAATCACATTGTCATATATAGAATTAGTTATTGTGTTATTGTGCTTGATTGCCTTGTCAAACTAGCTAGGTGAGGCAGCCAATTCATGGTTTGGTTTGGCATGCATGTTAGTGGAAATAAAAAGAATACATACTAGTTGGAAAGCTAATATTTGTTGCTCCATATTTTCGGCGAGAAAATAGCTTACACGCTTGCACCATCATATGGTACATCTTTAGTACGTCATACCTTGCACTTACACAAGAATGTTCAAACCAAGAGTGTTTCATAACCTGAAAGTTGATGTTTGAAGGCTCTTAGTCATCTAATTATGAGCTTTCCTTATTTACCATGCCCTGTTTCCAGAAACAGATAGGGTCACCTATTGTGGTCTGCTAATTTTTACGTATATTGCTTCCAAACTGCAATAAGATGGATCAGGGATACTTGCGGTAGCACGAGTAAGCAGCTTTTGTTCAGTTATTCTTAGGCTATAATGTACTCTGCAATTTAGCGCATACCTTCTTCTTAAGAAATTGGGATAGGAAAGATTCCCATTGCATCCAATGGGGTAGCTTCAAATTTCTAACTAAATACATGTCTGCAGATCTCAGCTTGCTCTCTAGTTGCTCTCCTCTTGCTTGGGTCAAACACCTGGAGGTGGATGGCGAATGTTCAAGATGGTGTTGATGTAGCTTGATAAGTTTGTATTGTGCGTCATATGTATCTATGTAAGCAAGATATGTTGGCAGCAAGACTCGTACCGATGTTTGTGTTGGCAGATTGGCGTCCAGGTTATGTTTGTCGAGATGGTCTATCAGTAGCTGAGAGTGCTAGTTTTTCTCTGTATGAGTTAGTTAATATCTTGTATTAAGATTCTTCTGATCAGTTCATCTACAATGCATGCCCAATTTTGGATGAGCTATGATTTAGTTTCTTGAGCACGTCAAACGTAGATGTTTCCATCCCATAGAACTAGAGACTGTCTGAGAGTCCATCATGCATATGGCTGATGCATGTAAACAATAACTTTGTGAGCATCAGGTTTCATATCTCCAATGCCTTGTGTTGGTTATGTTGGAAATATGCCCTAGAGGCAATAATAAAAGTATTATTATATTTCATTGTTCATGATAATTGTCTTTTATTCATGCTATAACTGTATTATCCGGAAATCGTAATACACGTGTGAATACATAGACCACAATATGTCCCTAGTGAGCCTCTAGTTGACTAGCTCGTTGTGATCAATAGATAGTCATGGTTTCCTGGCTATGGACATTGGATGTCGTTGATAACGGGATCACATCATTAGGAGAATGGTGTGATGGACAAGACCCAATCCTAAGCATAGCACAAAGATCGTGTAGTTCGTTTGCTAGAGCTTTGCCAATGTCAAGTATCTCTTCCTTCGACCATGAGATCGTGTAACTCCTGGATACCGTAGGAGTGCTTTGGGTGTATCAAACGTCACAACGTAACTGGGTGACTATAAAGGTGCACTACATGTATCTCCGAAAGTGTCTATTGGGTTGACACGGATCGAGACTGGGATTTGTCACTCCGTATGACGAAGAGGTATCTCTGGGCCCACTCGGTAATGCATCATCATAATAAGCTCAAGGTGACCAAGGTGTTGGCCACGGGATCATGCATTACGGTACGAGTAAAGTGACTTGCCGGTAACGAGACTGAACAAGGTATTGGGATACCGACGATCGAGTCTCGGGCAAGTAACGTACCGATTGACAAAGGGAATTGCATACAGGGTTTGATCGAATCCTCGACATCGTGGTTCAACCGATGAAATCATCGAGGAGCATGTGGGAGCCAACATGGGTATCCAGATCCCGCTGTTGGTTATTGACCGGAGAGTGGTCTTGGTCATGTCTGCATGTGTCCCGAACCCGTAGGGTCTTCACACTTAAGGTTCGGTGATGCTAGGGTTATTAGGAAGACTAGTATGTGACTACCGAATGTTGTTCGGAGTCCCGGATGAGATCCCGGACGTCACGAGGAGTTCCGGAATGGTCCGGAGGTGAAGTTTTATATATGGGAAGTTGTCATACGGACACCGGAAAGTTTTGGGGGTCTATCGGTAATGTACCGGGACCACCGGAGGGGTTCCGGGGGTCCACCTGGAGGGGCCACCCCTCCCGGAGGGCCACATGGGCCGCAAAGGGGAGGAAGCCAGCCCCTGGAGGGCTGGACGCGCCCCCCACCTTGGGCCCATGCGCCTAGGGTTGGGGGGGAAACCCTAAGGGGGGCGCCCCCCTTGCTTGGGGGGCAAGCCTCCCCTCCCTGGCCGCCGCCCCCCTTCTAGATCCCATCTAGAGGGGTCGGCCCCCCTTGCCCTTCCCCTATAAATAGAGGGGTGAGGGGAGGGCTGATGTACACAACTCCAAGGCGCAGCCCCTCCCCTCCCCAACACCTCTCCTCCTCCGCTCGCTTGGCCATGGCCTCCGGAGAGATCGCCGCACCAACACCACCACGCCGTCGTGCTGCCGTTGGAGCGATCTTCCTCAACCTCTCCTTCCCCCTTGCTGGATCAACAAGGAGGAGACGTCTCCCGTCCCGTACGTGTGTTGAACACGGAGGTGTTGTCCGTTCAGCACTTGGACATCGGTGATCTGAATCACGTCGAGTACGACTCCATCATCACCATCCCCTTGCAAGCTTCCGCACGTGATCTACAAGTGGTATGTAGATGCAAACTCACTCCCTTGACTCGTTGCTTAGATGAACTCATAGATGGATCTTGGTGAAACCGTAGGAAAATTTTTAATTTTCTCGCAACGCTCCCAACAAAGGCATCTTGAGCTAGGTCTATGCGTAGTTCTCTAATGCACGAGTAGAACACAATTTTGTTGTGGGCGTGATCTTGTCAACTTGCTTGCCACTACTAGTCTTATCTTGCTTCAGCGGTATTGTGGGATGAAGCGCCGGACCAACCTTACACGCACGCTTACGTGAGACCGGTTCCACCGATCGACATGCACTAGTTGCATAAGGTGGTCTGGCGGGTGTCTGTCTCTCCACTTTAGTTGGAGCGGATTCGATGAAAAAGGTCCTTATGAAGGGTAAATAGAAGTTGACAAAATCACGCCAGTGGTTATTCGTGAGGTAAGAAAACGTTCTTGCTAGAACCCAATTGCAGCCACGTAAAGATGCAACAACAATTAGAGGACGCCTAACTTGTTTTTGCAGCAATTGATCATGTGATGTGATATGGCCAGAAGTTGTGATGAATGATGAATTGTGATGTATGAGATCATGTTCTTGTAATAGGATTCACGACTTGCATGTCGATGAGTATGACAACCGGCAGGAGCCATAGGAGTTGTCTTTATTTTTGTATGACCTGCGTGTCATTGAAGAACGCCATGTAAACTACTTTACTTTATTGCTAAACACGTTAGCCATAGAAGTAGAAGTAGTCGTTGGCGTGACAACTTCATGAAGACACAATGATGGAGATCATGATGATGAAGATCATGGTGTCAAGCCGGTGACAAGATGATCATGGAGCCCCGAAGATGGAGATCAATGGAGCTATATGATATTGGCCATACCATGTCACAACTATATAATTGCATGTGATGTTTATTATGTTTATACATCTTGTTTACTTAGGACGACGGTAGTAAATAAGATGATCCCTTACAAAAATTTCAAGAAGTGTTCTCCCCTAACTGTGCACCGTTGCTACAGTTCGTCGCTTCTAAGCACCACGTGATGATCGGGTGTGATGGATTCTTACGTTCACATACAATGGGTGTAAGACAGTTTTACACAGCAAAAACAATTAGGGTTAACTTGACGAGCCTAGCATGTACAGACATGGCCTCGGAACACGGAGACCGAAAGATCGAACACGAATCGTATGGAAGATACGATCAACATGAAGATGTTCACCGACAATGACTAGTCTGTCTCACGTGATGATCGGACACGGGCTAGTCGACTCGGATCGTGTAACACTTGGATGACTAGAGGGATGTCTAATCTGAGTGGGAGTTCATAATTTGATTAGAACTTAATTATCATGAACTTGGTCTAAAACCTTTGCAAATATGTCTTGTAGTTCAAATGGCCAACGCCAGTCAACATGAACTTCAACGCTGCTCCTAGAGAAAACCAAGCTGAAAGATGATGGCAGAACTATACGGATCGGGTCCGAACCCGAGGATCATCCTCATAGCTGCCAGAAACAATATGTCCTAGATGGACCGCTAGGTGACGCCTCCGTCGAAGAACCAAGACATTATGAATGCTTGGCAAACTCGTCTGATGATTACTCCCTCGCTCAAGGCGGCATGCTTTACAGCTTAGAATCGGGCTCCAAAAGCGTTTTGAGCATCACGGAGCATATGAGATATTCAAGAGCTGAAACTAGTTTTCAAGCTCATGCCCGGTCGAGAGATATGATGTCTCCGACAAGTTCTACAGCTTGTAAGATGGAGAAAACTGTTCACAAGGAGCACATCCTAAAGATGTCCGGGTTGCACAACCGTTTGACCCAAATGAACATTAACCTCCCGATGAGGCGGTCATTGATGAATCCTCCAATACTCCCACCAAGCTACAAGAGCTTTGTGATGAACTACAACATGCGGGGATGGTGAAGACCATTCTCAAGTGTTCTCACGTCAAGTCAGCAGAGGCTGAAATCAAGAAAGAACATCAAGTGTTGATGGTCAATAAGACCACTAAATTCAAGAAGGGCAAGGGCAAGAAGAACTTCAAGAAGGACGGCAAGGATGTTGCCGCGCCCGTAAGCCGCCATCGGGAAAAAGTCAAAGAATGGACCCAAGCCTGAGACTGAGTGCTTTTATTGCAAGGGGAAGGGTCACTGGAAGCGGAACTGCCCCAAATACTTAGCGGATAAGAAGGCCAGCAACACCAAAGGTATATTTGATATACATGTAATTGATGTGTACCTTACCAAGACTCGTAGTAACTCCCGGTATTTGATACGGTGCCGCTGCTCATATTTGTAACTCACAGCAGGAGCTGCGGAATAAACGGAGATCGGCGAAGGACGAGGTGACGATCGCGCGTCGGGAATGGTTCCAGAGTCGATGTGATCGCCGTCGACACGCTGCCTCTACATTTACCCACGGGATTAGTTTTGAACCTTAATAATTGTTATTTAGTGCCAAGTTTGAGCATGAACATTGTCTCGGATCTCGTTAATACGAGATGGCTACTCATTTAAGTCTGAGAATAATGGTTGTTCGATTTATATGAGAGATATGTTTTATGGTCATGCTCCGATGGTCAATGGTTTATTCTTAATGAATCTCGAGCGTAATATTACACATGTTCATAGTGTGGATGCCAAAAGATGTAAAGTTGATAACGATAGTCCCACATACTTGTGGCACTGCCGCCTTGGTCACATTGGTGTCAAGCGCATGAAGAAGCTCCATGCTGATGGACTTTTAGAGTCTCTTGATTATGAATCGTTTGACACATGTGAACCATGCCTCATGGGCAAAATGACCAAGACTCCGTTCTCCGGAACAATGGAGCGAGCAACCAACTTGTTGGAAATCATACATACCGATGTGTGCGGTCCAATGAGCATGGAGGCTCGCGGAGGATATCGTTATGTTCTCACTCTCACTGATGACTTGAGTAGATATGGGTATGTCTACTTAATGAAGCACAAGTCTGAGACCTTTGAAAAGTTCAAGGAATTTCAGAATGAGGTGGAGAATCAACGTGACCGAAAGATAAAGTTCCTACGATCAGATCGTGGTGGAGAATACTTAAGTCACGAATGTGGCACACACTTAAGGAAATGTGGAATCGTTTCACAACTCACGCCGCCTGGAACACCTCAGCGAAACGGTGTGTCCGAACGTCGTAATCGCACTCTATTAGATATGGTGCGGTCTATGATGTCTCTTACCGATTTACCGCTATCATTTTGGGGATACGCTCTAGAGACAGCTACATTCACTTTAAATAGGGCACCGTCTAAATCCGTTGAGACGACACGTATGAATTATGGTTTGGGAAGAAACCTAAGCTGTCATTTCTAAAAGTTTGGGGATGCGATGCTTATGTCAAGAAACTTCAACCTGAAAAGCTCGAACCCAAGTCGGAAAATGCGTCTTCATAGGATACCCTAAGGAAACTGTCGGGTATACCTTCTACTTAAGATCCGAGGGCA
>JAHHZJ010003923.1:0-23182 GCA_021437245.1 Aegilops speltoides | reverse complement strand
ATCCTATTTTTAGGTGTTTCTAAGCGTATTGAGACGATCGCCGTTATAGAAATTTTTTGACCCGTTTCCAGTTTTTGGGTCCAGGCAGCTGGAAAAAAAAATTTGGTTGAAAAAATTTCGTGCCCATCCTGTCAGTTTGACCTGGGAAGAGTTTTGAGACACTCGCCATTATAGTGATTTTTCACAAAAAAAAAGGAGCAGCGCAAAAAAAAAACAGCAGCGCGAAAAAAAAAGAGCGAAAAAAAAATTAGAGTGTGCTCCTCCCTTGTTTACGTGTCGCGCCGTGATTTTGTTGGTGTTCTAGGCTCGTTTCTCTAGCACAGTCTAGCCTAGGACCAGCACAGTACCGTCGTTGAGCGTTTATTCAACTTTGCATCTCTGAATTGATTATTGCTGACCCTTTTTGCTACAATATTATAAGCCTTTCCAGCTCCACATACATCTACGTCGTGCGTTGGACTCTCCCTGGTAATCGCTCTATTCAAGCTTTGAGAGTTTTGACTACAACGGTTGCGATCACCTTTCTTCTTTGGGTAAGAACTGGTAAGAATTTGAGATTTGCTTGACGGGTTTGTGATACACCACCACCACTTCTTAGTAGTCTGAGGATCATATTCTGTGTGTTTCTATTTGCTGCTAACCATGGTAGGATCACATGCCGATGAGACTGATTGGGAGAACCTGACGAACAAACAGCTACATGATAAATTTCAGCAAATGATGAGTGGACAGGTGCAAGATGTGCTAAACAGATTTGACGAGGCCATGGAGAAGATAGATGGCATTGAGAAGACGTTTGAAACAAAGCTTGATAGCAAGTTTGATGAATAGCTCGCGTTTTCCACAACCACCGCCGGCTGCACCTATCGCACCTCTCAAGAACGACAACAACTACGCCCCTTCCGAATCAGTATGGAAGAGCTCAACGTGTTCATATTGAGCCGTGACAAAATCCTGGTGCCGCTGCTCATCTGTTGGTGCTTCTTTGGCTCCTCGCCATCTGCTGCTGCTGGTACCGAGGAGGATGATTAGTATGTGGGCGATTACGAGGATGAGGTTGATCAACATCGAACTAGGTGCAACCACCAGCACCACAACAACCAGGTCGCCCACATGCAAATAATGGCAATGTTAGGGCTCCCCTCAGTGCGAGATCATGACCATCTCCCTAAACCGAAATTGAATATTCCACCATTTGAGGGTAGATATGTTCCTGATATATATCTTACTTGGGAGTTAGAAACTGAACAACGATTTACATGTTTACAATATCCCGAGGAGAGACGTGTTCTGCTGCTGCTGTTTGTGCTTTCACTAGCTTTGCATGTGTTTGGTGGTCTCAACATTGTAGATTATATCCTGTTCCAGCTACTTGGGCTGCTTTGAAAACTGCTATGCGTACTCGTTGGGTTCCACCATATTATCAACGTGAATTACTTCAAAAATTGCAGCGCTTAAGACAAGGAAAAAATTCTTTAGAAGAATACTATCAAGAATTACAAACTGGCTTGATAAATGTGGTATTATTGAGGAGAATGAAGCTATGCTTGCACGTTTTCTGGGTGGATTAAATAGAGAGATTCAGACCATTCTAGACTATAAGGATTATAATAATATCACTCGTTTATTCCATCTTGCTTGTAAAGCTGAACGTGAAGTGCAGGATCGACAGGCGTTGGCGCGCACTAACTTTTCTGCAGGTCGACCTTCATCATGGACACGACGTGCATCATCTACTTCCACTGCACCATCACCTCCTTCAGGTGCCACCTCCAACCGTGATACAAGAAAGCAAGCACAACCACCACTATCCGCCAAGAGCACACCTGCCAGCTCTGCACAGAGTTCTTCTTCTTCCATGGCGTCAACAGGCACACAAGTGATATTATTTGTCGTCGTTGTAAGGGAAGAGGACATTTTATGAGAGAATGCAAATCTCGGTGTGTGATGATTGCTCACGAGGATGGTGGGTATGAGTCCGCTAGTGACTATGATGAGGAGACTTTGGCTCTTATTACACATGAGGAACACGGTGGAGATGATTACGATCATGAGACACAATACATGGCTGTCAAGATGCCGACAGTATGAATGTTTAGTTGCTCAACGTGTTTTGAGTGTGCAGGTTACACAAGTGAGCAAAATCAGAGGCATAATTTGTTCCATACAAAGGGAGTTGTGAAGGAACGTTCTATTAGCGTCATCATAGATGGAGGAACTGCAACAACTTGGCTAGCATGGAGATGGTGGAGAAGCTATCTCTCACCACAAGACCACATCCACATCCTTACTACATCCAATGGTTCAACAACAGCGGCAAGGTTAAGGTAACACGTCTTGTTCGTGTGCATTTTAGTATCTCTACATATGCTGATTATGTTGATTGTGATGTGGTACCTATGCAAGCATGTTCCTTATTACTTGGTAGACCATGGCAATTTGATAAAATTTCAGACACCATGGTAGAAACAATCAAGATACTCTTGTTCATAAGGATAAAAATATTACTTTGCTTCCTATGACTCTGATTCCATTTTGAAAGATGATATTAATAGAGCTAATAAAGCAAAACAGGAGAAAAATAAGAGTGAAAATCAGATTGTGGCAAAAGAATTTGAGCAACACGTGAAGCATAATAATAAACCATCCACTTTGTTTCTACGAAATTAAATTAAAAAGTGCATGTTTACTTGCCACCAAATCTGATATTGATGAGCTAGATTTTAGCAAATCTGTTTGCTATGCTTTTGTGTGCAAAGAGGCATTATTTTCATTCGAGGACGTGCCTTCCTCCTTGCCCCTGCTGTCACTAACATTTTGCAGAGTTCACGACGCGTCTTTCCACAAGACGTGCCATCGGGATTACCACCTATTCGAGGGATTGAGCATCAAATTGACCTAATTCCCGGTGCATCATTGCCCAACCGTGCGCCATACCGTACCAATCCAGAGGAGACGAAGGAGATTATGCATCAAGTACGAGGAGCTGCTCGACAAAGGTTATATCGCGAATCCCTTAGTCCTTGTGCTGTTCCTATTATTCTAGTGCCGAAAAAGGATGGTACATCACGTATGTGTGTTGATTGTAGAGGCATTAATAACATTACTATTCATTATCGTCACCCTATTCCTAGGCTAGATGATATGCTTGATGAATTGAGTGGCTCTACAATATTCTCCAAAGTTGATTTGCGTAGTGGATACCATCAAATTCGTATGAAATTGGGAGATGAATGGAAAACAGCATTTAAAACTAAGTTTGGTTTATATGAATGGTTAGTCATGCCTTTTGGGTTAACTAATGCACCTAGTACTTTCATGAGACTAATGAGCGAAGTTTTACGTGCTTTCATTGGACGATTTGTGGTAGTCTATTTTGATGATATCTTGATTTATAGCAAATCTTTGGAAGAACATTTGGAACATTTACGTGCTGTTTTGATGCTCTCGTGATGCACGTTTGTTTGGTAATCTTGGGAAGTGCACCTTTTGCACCGACCGAGTATCTTTTCTTGGCTATGTTGTTACTCCACGAGGAATTGAAGTTGATAAAGCCAAGATTCAAGCTATTGAGAGTTGGCATGCCCAAAACGGTCACACAAGTGAGGAGTTTTCTTGGACTCGCTGGTTTCTATAGGCGCTTTGTGAGAGATTTTAGCACAATTGCTGCACCTCTCAATGAGCTTACAAAGAAGGATGTGCCTTTTGTTTGGGGTACCGCACGGAAGAAGCCTTCACGATATTGAAAGATAAGTTGACACATGCTCCTTTACTCCAACTTCCCGATTTTAGTAAGACTTTTGAGCTTGAATGTGATGCTAGTGGAATTGGATTAGGAGGTGTGTTATTACAAGATGGCAAACCTGTTGCATACTTTTACGAAAAATTGAGTGGGCCTAGTCTGAACTATTCTACTTATGATAAAGAATTATATGCTCTTGTTCGGACTTTAGAGACATGGCAACATTATTTATGGCCCAAAGAATTTGTTATACATTCTGATCATGAATCTTTGAAACATATTAAAAGTCAAGCTAAACTGAATCGTAGACATGCTAAATGGGTTGAATTCATTGAGACTTTCCCTTATGTCATTAAGCACAAGAAGGGTAAAGAAAATGTTATTGCTGATGCATTGTCTCGTCGTTATACTATGCTTTCACAACTTGACTTTAAAATATTTGGTTTGGAGACCATCAAAGATCAATATGTGCATGATGCTGAATTTAGTGATGTATTGTAGAATTGTCTACTATGCTTAGGGCTGTTTTGAAGAATAATAAGAAAATGTGGGAAGAATGCTTGCCTCATATTGAATTTGCTTATAATCGTTCATTGCATTCTACTACTAAGATGTGCCCTTTTGAAATTGTGTATGGTTTCCTACCTTGTGCACCTATTGATTTGTTGCCTCTTCCATCTTCGGAGAAGGTTAATTTTGATGCTAAAGAACGTTCGAATTGATTTTAAAATGCATGAGTTAACTAAGGAAAACATTGAGCATATGAATGCTAAATATAAACTTCTTTGGAGATAAGGGTAGAAAACATGTTGTGTTTGCACTGGAGATCTTGTTTGGTTACATTTGCGTAAAGATAGATTTCTAATTTGCATAAATCAAAGCTAATGCCACGTCTTGATGGTCCTTTTAAGGTGTTAGAGTAACTAAATGATAATGCATATAAACTTGAGCTACCTGCAGATTTTGGGGTTAGTCCCACTTTTAACATTGTAGATTTGAAGCCTTATTTGGGTGAGGAAGATGAGCTTCCGTCGAGGACGACTTCATTTCAAGAAGGGGAGGATGATGAGGACATCAATACCATTGTTACACCCACAGCCCCTACTGTTACATATACGGGACCAATTACTAGAGCTCGCGCACGCCAATTAAATTACCAGGTACTTTCGTACCGTTGTTACACCCACAGCCCCTACTGTTACATATACGGGACCAATTACTAGAGCTCGCGCACGCCAATTAAATTACCAGGTACTTTCGTTTCTTGGTAATGATTCTAATGTTCATGAGAATATGATGCTGCCTAAATTGGATACATTTGTTTTTGATAGAGGCGAGGGTGTCCCGTCTTTCGATGAGATGGTGGCTATCGTTTTGGATGAAGTCGACTTTGACGATCCGACTACGAACGTGTGAGGACGTCGCGCCTAGCAATCGCTAAACCAACTCCGAGAGGTTATTGACCACGCCGAGCACGATCAACGACCACGAAGGTCTGCTTCCTGCAGCAAACGAAGAACAAGCAAGAAACTAAGATTGCAATCTGGATATTGCGAATATAAGAGGAAAGCTTTATTGATCAAGGTGGGGTTCTGTGGCGCCTTTGTCCGGTCGTGGAACACAAGCGGCACGCTGGGTTGCAGCTATGGCGAACTTTTAATCTAAACAAAACCCAAGTCTAAACGATGCCCTAAGGGCTGTATATATAGAGGAAGAGGGGTGAATTTCGTGGCCCTTGGTGGAGGGTCCAAACTAACCCTATCTCTTGTTTCCCCACACATACGGACTCTAAAAATAGCCTATACTAATGTATTTCGAAATTACATGGGCCTGGCCCAATAATAAGGTGACGAGGACCTAGAATAGCCTATGGACGAATATTATGAAGTGGCATCTTGTATATTTCGTCCAAGGCTTCATGCACTCCTTATGGTGGCTTCAAAGTCCTGAAATCATCACTTGTAACTCCGTTCTTGATCCTTGCGCATGCCATCAACTCCATGTGTGTTCTTGCTCCAATGTTCACCCTTCTCCAAGCTAGGCCCTTCATTTGTAAGCAAAACAAATGTATCCAATTTAGGCAGATCATATTCTCATGAACATTAGAATCATTACCAAGAAACGAAAGTACCGGTAATTTAATTGGCGTCTGTGAGCTCTAGTAATTGGTCCCGTATATGTAACAAAGAGGGGCTGTGGATGTAACAATGGTATTGATGTCCTCATCATCCTCCCCTTCTTGAAATGAAGTCGTCCTCGACGGAAGCTCATCTTCCTCACCCAAATAAGGCTTCAAATCTGCAATGTTAAAAGTGGGACTAACCCCAAAATCTGCAGGCAGCTCAAGTTTATATGCATTATCATTTATTTTCTCCAACACCTTAAAGGGACCAGCAGCACGTGGCATTAGTTTTGATTTGCGCAAATCAGAAATCTATCTCACGCAAATGTAACCAAACAAGATCTCCAGGTTCAAACACAACATGTTTTCTACCCTTATCTCCAGCATGTTTATATTTAGCATTCATACGCTCAATGTTTTCCTTAGTTAACTCATGCATTTTTAAAATCAATTCAGCACGTTCTTTAGCATCAAAATTAACCTTCTCCGAAGATGGAAGAGGCAACAAATCAATAGGTGCCCGAGGTAGGAAACCATACACAACTTCAAAAGGGCACATCTTAGTAGTAGAATGCAATGAACGATTATAAGCAAATTCAATATGAGGCAAGCATTCCTCCCACATTTTCTTATTATTCTTTAGAACAGCCCTAAGCATAGTAGACAATGTTCAATTGACTACTTCAGTTTGTCCATCGGTTTGGGGTGACAAGTAGTACTAAAAGCAGTTTAGTCCCCAACTTAGCCCATAAACATCTCCAAAAGTGGCTAAGAAATTTAGTATCACGATCTGAAACAATAGTATTTGGCACACCATGCAAGCGAATAATTTCACGAAAGAACAAATCAGCAACATTGACAAAGATCATCGCTTTTATGACATGGTATAAAGTGTGCCATTTTAGAGAATCTATCCACGACAACAAATATGCTATCCTCCCTTCTTTGTTCTAGGTAAACCTAAAACAAAGTCCATAGATATATCCTCCCAAGGAACACTAGGTACAGTGCAAAGGCATATATAAACCATGAGGATTGAGTCGTGACTTAGCTTTTTGACATGTAGTGCAATGAGCAATAAAACGCTCAACATCCGTCTCATCTTTGGCCAAAAGAAATGTGTAGCAAGTACGTCCTCCGTCTTCTTCACGCCAAAGTGTCCCATTAGTCCTCCTCCATGCGCCTCCTGCAACAACAAAAGACTTAACGGAGCTAGCTGGAATGCATAGCTTGTTAGCACGAACACAAATCCATCATTAACGACAAACTTGTTCCATGTTCTTCCTTCTTTACAATTCTGCAATACATCTTTAAAATCAGCATCATGCACATATTGATCTTTGATGGTCTCCAAACCAAATATTTTGAAGTCAAGTTGTGAAAGCATAGTATAGCGACGAGACAATGCATCGGCAATAACATTTTCTTTACCCTTCTTGTGTTTAATGACATAAGGAAAGTCTCAATGAATTCAACCCATTTAGCATGTCTACGATTCGGTTTAGCTTGACTTTTAATATGTTTCAAAGATTCATGATCGAAATGTATAACAAATTCTTTGGGCCATAAATAATGTTGCCATGTTTCTAAAGTCCGAACAAGAGCATATAATTCTTTATCATAAGTAGAGTAATTCAGACTAGGCCCACTCAATTTTTCAGAAAAGTATGCAACAGGTTTGCCATCTTGTAATAACACACCTCCTAATCCAATTCCACTAGCATCACATTCAAGCTCAAAAGTCTTATTAAAATCGGGAAGTTGGAGTAAAGGAGCATGTGTCAACTTATCTTTCAATACCGTGAAGGCTTCTTCCTGTGCAGTACCCCAAACAAAAGGCACATCCTTCTTTGTAAGCTCATTGAGAGGTGCAGCAATGGTGCTGAAATCTCTCACAAAACGCCTATAGAATCCAGCGAGGCCAAGAAAACTCCTCACTTGTGTGACCGTTTTGGGCTGTGGCCAACTCTCAATAGCTTCAATCTTGGCTTTATCAACTTCAATTCCCTGTGGAGTAACAACATAGCCAAGAAAAGACACTCGGTCGGTGCAAAAAGGTGCACTTCCCAAGGTTACCAAACAAACGTGCATCACGTAGAGCAATAAAAGCAGCACGTAAATGTTCCAAATGTTCCTCCAAAGATCTTCTATAAATCAATATGTCATCAAAGTAAACTACAACAAATCGTCCAATGAAAGCACGTAAAACTTCGTTCATTAATCTCATGAAAGTACTAGGTGCATTAGTTGTTGGGGAACGTAGTAATTTCAAAAAATTTCCTACGCACACGCAAGATCATGTTGATGCATAGCAACGAGAGGGGAGAGTGTTGTCTACGTACCCTCGTAGACCGAAGCGGAAGCGTTGACACAGCGTAGTGGAAGTAGTCGTACGTCTTCCCGGTTCAACCGATCCAGGCACCGTTACTCCGGCACCTCCGAGTTCTTGACACGCGTACAGCTCGATGACGCACCCTCGATCTCCGATCCAGCAGAGGCGCCGAGGGGGAGTTCCGTCAGCACGACGGCGTGGTGATGATCTTGATGTTCTCCTGTCGCAGGGCTTCGCCTAAGCACCGCTACAATATGACCGAGGTGTAATATCGTGGAGGGGGCACCGCACACGGCTAAGGAACGATCTCAATGATCAACTTGTGTGTCCTAGGGTGCCCCTACCCCGTATATAAAGGAGGGAGGGAGGAGGAGGCCGGCCCAAGGGGGCGCCATAGAGGACGGGAAACCTACTCCAAGTAGGTTTCCCCCTTTCCTTATCTTATTTGGAGGGAAGGAAAGAGTACTAGTATTAGGAATAAGTACTAGTAGTAGTAATAGGAAGAGGGGAAGGAGAAGGAAGGGGCGGCCCCCTCCCCAATTCGGATTGGGCTGGGGCGCGCCTCCCTTGTTCCTTCTCCTTCTTCCTATATGGGCCCAATAAGGCCCATATACCTCCCGGGGTTCCAGTAACCTCCGGTAGCTCCAAACTTCTCCGGAACCTTTCCGGTGTCCAAATATATCCGTCCAATATATCAATCTTTATGTCTCGACCATTTCGAGACTCCTCGTCATGTCCGTGATCACATCCGGACTCCGAACAAACTTCGGTACATCAAAATACATAAACTCATAATATAAGCATCATCGAAACCTTAAGCGTGCGGACCCTACGGTTCGAGAACAATGTAGACATGACCGAGACACGTCTCTGGTCAATAACCAATAGCGGGACCTGGATGCCCATATTGGTTCCTACATATTCTACGAAGATCTTTATCGGTCAAACCGCATAACAACATACGTTATTCCCTTTGTCATCGGTATGTTACTTGCCCGAGATTTGATCGTCGGTATCCAATACCTAGTTCAATCTCGTTACCGGCAAGTCTCTTTACTCGTTCCGTAATACGTCATCTCATAACTAACTTATTAGTTACATGCTTGCAAGGCTTGGGTGATGAGTATTACCGAGAGGGCCCAGAGGTACCTCTCCGACAATCGGAGTGACAAAACCTAATCTCGAATTATGCTAATTCAACATGTACCTTCGGAAACACCTGTAGTACTCCTTTATAATCACCCAGTTCGTTGTGACGTTTGGTAGTACCAAAGTGTTCTTCCGTGGCAGGAGTTACACAATCCTCATAGTTGCGAGGAACATGTATAAGTCATGAAGGAAGCAATAGCGAGAATACTAAACGATCAAGTGCTAAGCTAACGGATGGGTCATGTCAATCACATCATTCTCCTAATGATGTGATCTCATTAATCAAATGAAAACACATGTCTATGGTTAGGAAACATAACCATCTTTGATTAATGAGCTAGTCAAGTAGAGGCATACTAGTGACTATATGTTTGTCTATGTATTCACACATGTATCATGTTTCCGGTTAATACAATTCTAGCATGAATAATAAACATTTATCATGATATGAGGAAATAAATAATAACTTTATTATTGCCTCTAGGGCGTATTTCCTTCAGTCTCCCACTTGCACTAGAGTCAATAATCTAGATTACATAGTAATGATTCTAACACCCATGGAGTCTTGGTGCTGATCATGTTTTGCTCGTGAGAGAGGCTTAGTCAATGGGTTCGCAACATTCAGATCCGTATGTATCTGCAAATCTCTATGTCTCCCACTTGGACTTGGTCCCGAATGGAATTGAAGCGTCTCTTGATGTGCTTGGTCCTCTTGTGAAATCTGGATTCCTTTGCCAAGGCAATTGCACCAAGATTGTCACGAAGATCTTCATTGGTCCCGATGCACTAGGTATGACACCTAGATCGGAAATGAACTCCTTCATCCGACTCCTTCATTTGCCGCTTGAAGCAGCTATGTACTCCGCTTCACATGTAGATCCTGCTCTGACGCTTTGTTTTGAACTGCACCAACTTACAGCTCCACCGTTTAATATAAACACGATCCGGTTTGCGATTTAGAATCGTCCGGATCGTGTCAAAGCTTGCATCGACGTAACCATTTACGACTAGCTCTTTGTCACCTCCATATCGAGAAACATATCCTTAGTCCTTTTCGGTATTTCAGATGTTCTTGACCGCTGTCCAAATGATCCACTCTGGATTACTTTGGTACCTACCGCCAAGCTTATTGCTAAGCATACGTCAGTCCGTACACAGCATTGCATACATGATAGAGCCTATGGCTGAAGCATAGGGAACATCTTTCATTTTCTCTCTATCTTCTGCTGTGGTCGGGCATTGAGTTCGACTCAACTTCACACCTTGTAGTACAGGCAAGAATCCTTTCTTTGCCTGATCCATTTTGAACTTTTTCAAAATTTTGTCAAGGTATGTGCTTTGTGAAAGTCCTATTAAGCGTCTTGATCTATCTCTATAGATCTTGATGCCCAATATGTAAGCAGCTTCACCGAGGTCTTTCATCGAAAAACTTTTATTCAAGTATCCCTTTATGCTATCCAGAAATTCTATATCATTTCCAATTAATAATATGTCATCAACATATAAAACTAGAAATGCTCTGAGCTCCCACTCACTTTCTTGTAAATACAGGCTTCTCCAAAAGTCTGCATAAAACCATATGCTTTGATCACACTTGTCAAAGCGTTTATTCCAACTCCGAGATGCTTGCACCAATCCATAAATGGAACGTTGGAGCTTGCACACTTTGTCGAGACTTTTGGATCAACAAAACCTTCAGCTGCATCATATACAACTCTTCTTCTAGAAATCCATTCAAGAATGCAGTCTTGACATCCATTTGCCAAATTTCATAATCATGAAATGCAGCAATAGCCAACATGATTCGGACATACTTAAGCATCGCTCACGGTGAGAAAGTCTCATCGTAGTCAACCCCTTGAACTTGTCGAAAACCTTTCGCCACAAGTCGAGCTTTGTAAACGATAACATTACCATCAGCGTCGATCTTCTTCTTAAAGATCCATTTATTCTCAATGGCTTGCCGATCATCGGGCAAGTCAACCAAAGTCCATACTTTGTTTTCATACATGGATCCTATCTCAGATTTCATGGCCTCTAGCCATTTTATGGAATCTGGGCTCATCATCGCTTCCTCATAGTTCGTAGGTTCATCATGGTCTAGTAACATGACTTCCGAATAGGATTTCCGTACCACTCAGTGCGGATCTTACTCTGGTAGACCTCGAGTTCAATCAAACTTGATCTGAAGTTTCATGATCAATATCATTAGCTTCCTCACTAATTGGTGTAGTCGTCACAGAACCGGTTCTTGTGATGAACTACTTTCAATAAGGGAGTAGATACTGATTATCTCATCAAGTTCTACTTTCCTCCACTCACTTCTTTCGAGAGAAACTCCTTCTCTAGAAAGGGTCCGAATTAGCAACGAAAATCTTGCCTTCAGATCTGTGATAGAAGGTGTACCCAATAGTCTCCTTTGGGTATCCTATGAAGACACATTTCTCCGATTTGGGTTCGAGCTTATCTGGTTGAAGTTTCTTCACATAAGCATCGCAGCCCCAAACTTTGAGAAACGACAACTTTGGTTTCTTGCCAAACCACAGTTCATAAGGCGTCGTCTCAACGGATTTTGATGGTGCCCTATTTAACGTGAATGCGGCCGTCTCTAAAGCATAACCCCAAAATGATAGCGGTAAATCGGTAAGAGACATCATAGATCGCACCATATCAAGTAAAGTACGATTACGACGTTCGGACACACCATTTCGTTGTGGTGTTCCAGGTGGCGTGAGTTGCGAAACTATTCCACATTGTTTCAAATGTAAACCAAACTCGTAACTCAAATATTCTCCTCCACGATCAGATCATAGAAATTTTATTTTCTTGTTACGATGATTTTCTACTTCACTCTGAAATTCTTTGAATTTTTCAAATGTTTCAGACTTGTGCTTCATCAAGTAGATATACCCATATCTGCTCAAATCATCTGTGAAGGTGAGAAAATAACGATATCCGCCACGAGCCTCAACATTCATCGGGCCACATACATCTGTATGTATGATTTCCAACAAATCTGTTGCTCTCTCCATAGATCCGGAGAACGGTATTTTGGTCATCTTGCCCATGAGGCACGGTTCGCAAGTACCAAGTGATTCATAATCAAGTGATTCCAGAAGTCCATCAGTATGGAGTTTCTTCATGCGTTTTACACCGATATGACCTAAACGGCGATTACCACAAATATGTTGCACTATCATTATCAACTCTGCATCTTTTGGCTTCAACATTATGAATATGTGTATCACTACTATCGAGATTTAATAAAAATAGACCACTCTTCAAGGGTGCATGACCATAAAAGATATTACTCATATAAATAGAACAACCATTATTCTCTGATTTAAATGAATAACCGTCTCGCATCAAACAAGATCCAGATATAATGTTCATGCTCAACCCTGGCACCAAATAACAATTATTCAGGTCTAAAACTAATCCGATGGTAGATGTAGAGGTAGCGTGCCGACCGCGATCACATCGACTTTGGAACCATTTCCCACGCAAGCATCGTCACCTCGTCCTTAGCTAATCTTCGCTTAATCCGTAGTCCCCTGCTTCGAGTTGCAAATGTTAGCAATGTAACCGAGATCAAATACCAGTGCTCTGCGAGCATTAGTAAGGTACACATCAATAACATGTATATCACATATACCTTTGTTCACTTTGCCATCCTTCTTATCCGCCAAATACTTGGGGCAGTTCCGCTTCCGATGTCGATCGCTTGCGGCGAAGCACTTCGATTTCAGCTTAGGTCCGGACTTGGGTTTCTTCTCTTGAGCAGCAACTTGTTTGCTGTTCTTTTGAAGTTCCTTCTTCTTCCCTTTGCCCTTCTTCTTGAAACTAGTGGTCTTGTTGACCATCAACACTTGATGCTCCTTCTTGATTTCTACCTCCGCGGCTTTCAGCATCGCGAAGAGCTCGGGAATAGTCTTGTTCATCCCTTGCATGTTATAGTTCATCACAAAGCTCTTGTAGCTTGGTGGCAGTGATTGGAGAATTCTATCAATGACGCTATCATCCGGAAGATTAACTCCCAGTTGAATCAAGTGATTATTATACCCAGACATTTTGAGTATATGCTCACTGACAGAATTGTTCTCCTCCATCTTGCAGCTATAGAACTTATTGGAGACTTCATATCTCTCAATCCGGGCATTTGCTTGAAATATTAACTTCAACTCCTGGAACATCTCATATGCTCCATGACGTTCAAAACGTCGTTGAAGACCCGGTTCTAAGCCGTAAAGCATGGCACACTGAACTATAGAGTAGTCATCAGCTTTGCTCTGCCAGACGTTCTTAACGTCGTCGGTTAGATCAAGCAGCGAACTGGCACCAGCGGTGCTTCCAGGACATAACTCTTACATGCAGGTGATGAGGACATCAATACCATTGTTACACCCACAGCCCCTCTTGTTACACGGGACCAATTACTAGAGCTCACAGACGCCAATTAAATTACCGGTACTTTCGTTTCTTGGTAATGATTCTAATGTTCATGAGAATATGATGCTGCTTAAATTGGATACATTTGTTTTGCTTACAAATGAAGGGCCTAGCTTGGAGAAGGATGAACATTGGAGCAAGAACACGCATGGAGTTGATGGCATGCATAGGGGATCAAGAACGGAGTTACAAGTGATGATTTCAGACTTTGAAGCCACCGTAAGGAATGCATGAAGCCTTGGACGAAATATACAAGATGCCACTTCATAATATTCGTCCATAGGCTATTCTAGGTGCTTTCGTCACCTTATTATTGGGCCAGGCCCATGTAATTTCGAAATACTTAAGTATAGGCTATTTTTAGAGTCCGTATGTGTGGGGAAACAAGAGTTAGGGTTGGTTTGGACCCCATCTTCAAGGGCCACGAAATTCCTCCTTTTCCCCCATATATACAGCCCTTAGGGCGTCGTTTAGACTTTGGGTTTTGTTTAGATCAAAAGTTCGCCATAGCTGCAACTTCGTGCCGTTTGTGTTCAACGACTGACAAAGGCGTCCACAGAACCCCACCTTGATCAATAAAGATTTCATCTTATATTCGCAATATCCAGATTGCAATCTCGGTTTCTTGCTTGTTCTTCGTTTGCTCGCAGGAAATGACCCTCGTGGTCGTTGATCGTGCTCGGCGGGTCAATAACCTCTCGGAGTTGGTTTAGCGATTGCTAAGGCGCGGCGTCCTCGCTGCGTTCGTAGTCGGATCGTCAAAGTCGACTTCCACCAAAGCGAAATCCACCATCTCATCGAAAGACGGGACACCTCTGCCTCTATCAAGTGGTATCGATTTCCGGGTTGCTCGGTGAGATTTTACAGTTTTTGTAGTTTAGATCGAGTCTGTTCTTCATACCTACAGTCCACGAAAAAGCCAAAAAAAATTAGGGTTAGGTCATCATATCCGAACCAATCGAGCCTTTGCATAATCTTTTACGATTTGCGTTGTTGAATTTGCGGTTGCATCGTCGTGTCTAGTTGCTGGTCTTAGAGTCTAGTCTTTTAGAGTTTGAGTTACGGTCATAAGTTGTCACGCCGCCGCTTGCATCATCATCATCGCCCGCCATCTACCACCACCGCTTATCCGCCACCGAATCCGTATCCATATACCACCACCGCTGCCATATACCACCACCGTTGCCATATACCACCACCATATATCCACCACCAATCCGAGTTCCTTGCATATTAGATTTGTTTTCGGATCCATCTAATTTCCGATTCGTGTTTCCTTGTCTGAGTAGGTTTCGGATTCCAGCAATCTTTTGCCGTCCGTAGAAGAGGTTGGTTTCCCAAAAAAAGAGTCCGAAAACCACCCTTCGTTTAGGCCCAAAATTTTCCAAAAACGCACTGGACAAAAAAAATCTGGCTATCCTATTTTTAGGTGTTTCTAAGCGTATTGAGACGATCGCCGTTATAGAAAGTTTTTTGACCCGTTTCGGTTTTGGGTCCGGCAATCGAAAAAAAAAATTTGGTCGAAAAATTCCGTGCCCATCCTGTCAGTTTGACCTGGGAAGAGTTTTGAGACACTCGCCATTATAGTGATTTTTCGCAAAAAAAAAGAGCAACGCAAAAAAAAAGCAGCGAAAAAAAAGAGCGAAAAAAACAAATTCAGAGTGTGCTTTTCCCTTCTTTAGGTGCAGCGCCGTGATTTTGTTAGTGTTCTAGGCTCGCGTCTCTAGCACGGTCTAGCCTAGGACGAGCACAGTACCGTCGTTGAGCGTTTATTCAACTTTGCATCTCTGATTTGATTATTCCTGACCCTTTTTGCTACCATATTATAAGCCTTCCCAGCTCCACATACATCTACGTCGTGCGTTTGATTCTCCAATGTCGCTATAGCCAAGCTTTGAGAGTTTTGACTACAACGGTTGCCGATCACCGCTTCTTCTTTGGTAAGAACTGGTAAGAATTTGAGATTTGCTTGACGGATTTGTGACTGTCCACCACACCACCACCACCACTTCCTAGTAGTCTGTAGGATCATATTCTTGTGTGTTTCTATTGCTGCTAACCATGGCAGGATCACAAGCCGATGAGACTGATTGGGAGAACCTGACAAACAAACAGCTACATGATAAGTTTCAGCAAATGATGATTGGACAGGTGCAAGATGTGCTAAACAGATTTGACGAGGCCATGAAGAAGATAGATGGCATTGAGAAGACGTTTGAAACAAAGCTTGATAGCAAGTTTGATGAATTGCTCGTGCGTTTTCCACAACCACCGCCGGCTGCACCTATCGCACATCTGCAACGACAACAACTACGCCCCCTTCCGAATTAGTATGGACGAGCTCAGCGTGTTCCTATTGAGCGAGGACAAAATTCTGGTGCCGCTGCTCTCTGCTGTTGTTGCTTCTTTGGCTCCTCGCTCTGCTGCTGCTTTGGTACCGACGAGGATGATTATGTGGGACATTACGAGGATGAGGTTGATCAACATCGAACTACGTGCAACCACCAGCACCACAACCACCAGGTCGTCCACATGCAAATAATGGCAATATTAGGGCTCCCCCTCAGGTACGAGATCATGACCATCTCCCTAAACTGAAATTGCATATTCCACCATTTGAGGGTAGATATGTTCCTGATATTTATCTTACTTGGGAGTTAGAAACTGAACAACGATTTACATGTTTACAATATCACGAGGAGAGACGTGTTCTGCTGCTGTTTGTGCTTTCAAGAGCTTTGCATGTGTTTGGTGGTCGAACATTGTAGATTATATCCTGTTCCAGCTACTTGGGCTGCTTTGAAAACTGCTATGCGTACTCGTTGGGTTCCACCATATTATCAACGTGAATTACTTCAAAATTGCAGCGCTTAAGACAAGGAAAAAATTCTATAGAAGAATATTATCGGGAATTACAAACCGGCTTGATTCGATGTGGTATTGTTGAGGAGAATGAAGCTATGCTTGCACGTTTTACGGGTGGATTAAATAGAGATTCAGACCATTCTAGACTATAAGGATTACAATAATATCACTCGTTTATTCCATCTTGCTTGTAAAGCTGAACGTGAAGTGCAGGATCGACGAGCATTGGCACGCACTAACTTTTCTGCAGGTCGACCTTCATCATGGACACCACGCATCATCTACTTCCACCGCACCATCACCTCCTTCAGGTGCCACCTCCAACCGTGATACAAGAAAGCGGCACAACCACCACTATCTGCCAAGAGCACACCTGCTGGGCCTGCACAGAGCTCTTCTTCTTCCATGGCGTCAACAGGGCACACAAGTGATATTATTTGTCGTCGTTGTAAGGGAAGAGGACATTTTATGAGAGAATGCAAATCTCAGCGTGTGATGATTGCTCTTGAGGATGGTGGGTATGAGTCCGCTAGTGACTATGATGAGGAGACTTTGGCTCTTATTACACAAGAGGAACACGGTGGAGATGATTACGATCATGAGACACAATACATGGCTGCTAAAGATGCCGACAGTATGAATGTTTAGTTGCTCAACGTGTTTTGAGTGTGCAGGTTACACAAGCTGAGCAAAATCAGAGGCATAATTTGTTCCATACAAAGGGAGTTGTGAAGGAACGTTCTATTCAGCGTCATCATAGATGGAGGGAGCTGCAACAACTTGGCTAGCATGGAGATGGTGGAGAAGCTATCTCTCACCACAAGACCACATCCACATCCTTACTACATCTAATGGTTCAACAACAGCGGCAAGGTTAAGGTAACACGTCTTTGTTCGTGTGCATTTTAGTATCTCTACATATGCTGATTATGTTGATTGTGATGTGGTACCTATGCAAGCATGTTCCTTATTACTTGGTAGACCATGGCAATTTGATAAAATTTCAGTACACCATGGTAGAAACAATCAAGATACTCTTGTTCATAAGGATAAAAATATTACTTTGCTTCCTATGACTCCTGAGTCCATTTTGAAAGATGATATTAATAGAGCTAATAAAGCAAAACAGGAGAAAAATAAGAGTGAAAATCAGATTGTGGCAAAAGAATTTGAGCAACATATGAAGCCTAATAGTAAACCATCTAGTGTTGCTTCGAAATTAAATTGAAAAGTGCATGTTTACTTGCCACTAAATCTGATATTGATGAGCTAGATTTTAGCAAATCTGTTTGCTATGCTTTTGTGTGCAAAGAGGCATTATTTTCATTCGAGGACGTGCCTTCCTCTTTGCCTTCGCCACTAACATTTTACAGAGTTCACGACGTCTTTCCACAAGACGTGCCACCGGATTACCGCCTATTCGTGGGATTGAGCATCAGATTGACTTAATTCCGGTGCTTCACCGCCAAACCGTCGCCATACCGTACCATTCCAGAGGAGACGAAGGAGATTATCGTCAAGTACAAGAGCTTCTCGACAAAGGTTATATACACGAATCCCTTTGTCCTTGTGCTGTTCCTATTATTTTAGTGCCAAAAAAGGATGGTACATCGCGTATGTGTGTTGATTGTAGAGGCATTAATAATATTACTATTAGTTATCGTCATCCTATTCCTAGGCTAGATGATATGCTTGATGAATTGAGTGGCTCTACAATATTCTCCAAAGTTGATTTGCGTAGTGGATACCATCAAACTCGTATGAAATTGGGGGATGAATGGAAAACAGCATTTAAAACTAAGTTTGGATTATATGAGTGGTTAGTCATGCCTTTTGGGTTAACTAATGCACCTAGTACTTTCATGAGATTAATGAACGAAGTTTTACGTGCTTTCATTGGACGATTTGTGGTAGTTTACTTTGATGACATATTGATTTATAGCAGATCTTTGGAGGAACATTTGGAACATTTATGTGCTGTTTTTATTGCTCTACGTGATGCACGTTTGTTTGGTAACCTTGGGAAGTGCACCTTTTGCACCGACCGAGTGTCTTTTCTTGGCTATGTTGTTACTCCACAGGGAATTGAAGTTGATAAAGCCAAGATTGAAGCTATTGAGAGTTGGCCGCAGCCCAAAACGGTCACACAAGTGAGGAGTTTTCTTGGCCTCGCTGGTTTCTATAGGCGTTTTGTGAGAGATTTCAGCACCATTGCTGCACCTCTCAATGAGCTTACAAAGAAGGATGTGCCTTTTGTTTGGGGTACCGCACAGGAAGAAGCCTTCACGGTGTTGAAAGATAAGTTGACACATGCTCCTTTACTCCAACTTCCTGATTTTAATAAGACTTTTGAGCTTGAATGTGATGCTAGTGGAATTGGATTAGGAGGTGTGTTATTACAAGATGGCAAACCTGTTGCATACTTTTCTGAAAAATTGAGTGGGCCTAGTCTGAATTATTCAACTTATGATAAAGAATTATATGCTCTTGTTCGGACTTTAGAAACATGGCAACATTATTTATGGCCCAAAGAATTTGTTATACATTCTGATCATGAATCTTTGAAACATATTAAAAGTCAAGCTAAACTGAATCATAGACATGCTAAATGGGTTGAATTCATTGAGACTTTTCCTTATGTCATTAAACACAAGAAGGGTAAAGAAAATGTTATTGCTGATGCATTGTCTCGTCGCTATACTATGCTTTCACAACTTGACTTCAAAATATTTGGTTTGGAGACCATCAAAGATCAATATGTGCATGATGCTGATTTTAAAGATGTATTGCAGAATTGTAAAGAAGGAAGAACATGGAACAAGTTTGTCGTTAATGAAGGATTTGTGTTCCGTGCTAACAAGCTATGCATTCCAGCTAGCTCCGTTCGTCTTTTGTTGTTGCAGGAGGCGCATGGAGGAGGACTAATGGGACACTTTGGTGTGAAGAAGGCGGAGGACGACTTGCTAAACATTTCTTTTGGCCAAAGATGAGGCGGGATGTTGAGCGTTTTATTGCTCATTGCACTACATGTCAAAAGGCTAAGTCACGACTCAATCCTCATGATTTATATATGCCTTTGCTCTGTACCTAGTGTTCCTTGGGAGGATATATCTATGGACTTTGTTTTAGGTTTACCTAGAACAAAGAAGGGAGGATAGCATATTTGTTGTCGTGGATAGATTCTCGAAAATGGCACACTTTATACCATGTCATAAAAGCGATGATCTTTGTTAATGTTGCTGATTTGTTCTTTCGTGAAATTATTAAGCTTGCATGGTGTGCCAAATACTATTGTTTCAGATCGTGATACTAAATTTCTTAGCCACTTTTGGAGATGTTTATGGGCTAAGTTGGGGACTAAACTGCTTTTTGTACTACTTGTCACCCCAAACCGATGGACAAACTGAAGTAGTCAATAGAACATTGTCTACTATGCTTAGGGCTGTTCTAAAGAATAATAAGAAAATGTGGGAGGAATGCTTGCCTCATATTGAATTTGCTTATAATCGTTCATTGCATTCTACTACTAAGATGTGCCCTTTTGAAGTTGTGTATGGTTTCCTACCTCGTGCACCTATTGATTTGTTGCCTCTTCCATCTTCGGAGAAGGTTAATTTTGATGCTAAAGAACGTGTTGAATTGATTTTAAAAATGCATGAGTTAACTAAGGAAAACATTGAGCGTATGAATGTTAAATATAAACTTGCTGGAGATAAGGGTAGAAAACATGTTGTGTTTGCACCGGAGATCTTGTTTGGTTACATTTGCGTAAGGATAGATTTCTGATTTGCATAAATCAAAACTAATGCCACGTGCTGCTGGTCCCTTTAAGGTGTTGGAGAAAATAAATGATAATGCATATAAACTTGAGCTGCCTGCAGATTTTGGGGTTAGTCCCACTTTTAACATTGCAGATTTGAAGCCTTATTTGGGTGAGGAAGATGAGCTTCCGTCGAGGACGACTTCATTTCAAGAAGGGGAGGATGATGAGGACATCAATACCATTGTTACACCCACATCCCCTACTGTTACATATACGGGACCAATTACTAGAGATCGTGCACGCCAATTAAATTACTAGGTACTTTCGTTTCTTGGTAATGATTCTAATGTTCATGAGAATATGATGCTGCCTAAATTGGATACATTTGTTTTGCTTACAAATGAAGGGCCTAGCTTGGAGAAGGATGAACATTGGAGCAAGAACACGCATGGAGTTGATGGCATGCGCAAGGGGATCAAGAACGGAGTTACAAGTGATGATTTCAGGACTTTGAAGCCACCGTAAGGAATGCATGAAGCCTTGGACGAAATATACAAGATGCCACTTCATAATATTCGTCCATAGGCTATTCTAGGTGCTGCGTGACCTTATTATTGGGCCAGGCCCATGTAATTTCGAAATACTTAAGTATAGGCTATTTTTAGAGTCCGTATGTGTGGGGAAACAAGAGTTAGGGTTGGTTTCAGACCCCATCCTCAAGGGCCACGAAATTCCCTCCTTTTCCGCCATATATACAGCCCTTAGGGCGTCGTTTAGACTTTGGGTTTTGTTTAGATCAAAAGTTCGCCATAGCTGCAACTTCGCGTACTTCGTTTGTGTTCAACGACCAGACAAAGGCGTCACAGAACCCCACCTTGATCAATAAAGCTTTCATCTTATATTCGCAATATCCAGATTGCAATCTCAGTTTCTTGCTTGTTCTTCGTTTGCTCGCAGAAGCAGACCCTCGTGGTCGAGTTGATCGTGCTCGGCGTGGTCAATAACCTCTCGGAGTTGGTTTAGCGATTGCTAAATACGGCGTCCTCGCACGCTCGTAGTCGGATCATCAAAGTCGACTTCCACCAAGCGAAATCCACCATCTCATCGAAAGACGGGACACCTCTGCCTCTATCAGCAGCAATGAGGATAATCCTCAGGTTACGGACCCAGTCCGTGTAATTGCTACCATCATCTTTCAACTTTGCTTTCTCAAGGAACGCATTAAAATTCAACGGAACAACAGCACGAGCCATCTATCTACAAACAAACATAGACAAGCAAAATACTATCAGGTACTAAGTTCATGATAAATTTAAGTTCAATTAATCATATTACTTAAGAACTCCCACTTAGACAGACATCTCTCTAGTCATCTAAGTGATCACGTGATCCAAATCAACTAAACCATGTCCGATCATCACATGAGATGGAGTAGTTTCAATGGTGAAAATCTCTATGTTGATCATATCTACTATATGATTCACGCTCGACCTTTCGATCTCCGTGTTCCGAGGCCATATCTCAGATATGCTAGGCTCGTCAAGTATAACTCTGAGTATTCGCGTGTGCAACTGTTTTGCACCGTTGTATTTGAACGTAGAGCCTATCACACCCGATCATCACGTGGTGTCTCGTACGAAGAACTTCCGCAACGGTGCATACTCGGGAGAACACTTCTTGATAATTAGTGAGAGATCATCTTAAAATGCTACCGTCAATCAAAGCAAGATAAGATGCATAAAGGATAAACATCACATGCAATCAATATAAGTGATATGATATGGCCATCATCATCTTGTGCTTGTGATCTCCATCTTGAAGCACCGTCGTGATCACCATCGCCACCGCGCGACACCTTGATCTCCATCGTAGCATCGTTGTCGTTTCGCCATCTATTGCTTCTCGACTATCGCTACCGCTTAGTGATAAAGTAAAGCAATTACAGTATGCGTTGCATTTCATACAATAAGCGACAACCATATGGCTCCTGCCGATTGCCGATAACCGTTTACAAAAAAAACATGATCATTTCATACAATAAAATATAGCATCACATCTTGGCCATATCACATCACAACATGCCTGCAAAAACAAGTTAGACGTCCTCTACTTTGTTGTTGCAAATTTTACGTGGCTGCTACGGGCTTAAGCAAGAACCAATCTCACCTACGCATCAAAACCACAACGATAGTTTGTCAAATAGACTCGTTTTAACCTTCACAAGGACCGGGCGTAGCACACCTCGGTTCAACTAAAGTTGGAGAAACAGACACCGCTAGTCACTGTGTGCAAAAGCACGGCGGTAAAACCAGTCTCGCGTAAGCGTACCGTAATGTCGGTCCGGGCCGCTTCATCCAACAATACTTGCCAACTAAAGTATGACATCTTTGGTAGGCAGCATGACTTATATCGTCCACAACTCACTTGTGTTCTACTCGTGCATATAACATCAAACCATAAAAACCTAGGCTCGGATGCCACTGTTGGGGAACGTAGTAATTTCAAAAAAATTCCTACGCACACGCAAGATCATGTTGATGCATAGCAACGAGAGGAAGAGTGTTGTCTCGTACCCTCCTAGACCGAAGCGAAGCGTTGACACAACAGTAGTGGAAGTAGTCGTCGCCTTCCGGTTCAACCGATCCGAGCACCATTACTCCGGCACCTCCGAGTTCTTGACACGCGTCAGCTCGATGGCGCACCTCGATCTCCGATCCAGCGGAGGCGCCGAGGGGAGTTCCATCAACCTGACGGCGTGGT
>JAHHZJ010003922.1:0-24015 GCA_021437245.1 Aegilops speltoides | reverse complement strand
TTGGGCGAGGGCCATGTGCTAAGGCGTATATGAGCAATCCGTCCTTAGAGCCCTCCTCCGGGGGATTAGCAATAATATGCTCTTTGAACCAATGCAGGAAAGTGGAGTTGTGCTCTCTAGTAACTTCGCTGTCCGTCCTGCATACCCCCTGGTCATAATACTTCTTTGCGATAATTTCTTTGTGTAGTGCCACGAAAGGATCTACCTCGTCTAGGTGTTGTAGCACTACCAAGTTTTCTCTGTCAAAGTCGCTGCGTCGATCTGAGTATGCCACGTGCAGTTCCCTGCGACCGTTGCAGTGACCATCTCCTTCGAGCCTCCCATCGTGCTTGTTAACGGGCAAACCAACAGTAACACTAGGCGGCTGGTGTGCGCCATATAGAAAATTCTCACAGAAAGAGATGCACTCTTGTGCCAAATAGCCCTGGACGATGCTTCCATCCGGACGGGACATGTTACGAATGAATCCTTTGATGATCCCATTCATCCTCTCAAACGGCATCATGTTGTGCAGTAATGACGGCGCCAGGTCTATTATGTCATCCACAATATGGACACACAGATGCACCATCACGTCGAAGAACGCGGTGAAGTACATCTCAAGCTCATTCAATATCACAACGATCTCTTCCTGTAGCCTTTGGAGCTGCTTCACACCGATCGACTTTCGAGAGATGGCGTCGAAAAAGTTGCGAGACCAATAAGCGTGTCACGGACGTGCTTGTCCATTATCCCTCTAAGCGCAACAGGTAGTATCTGCGTCATCATCACATTACAGTCATGAGACTTCATCCCGCTGAACCTTTTCTTGTCCGTGTCTAGATATCTGCTTATCTTGCCACAAAGAATCGAACTAACTTTGACTCCGGTAAGGCACTTATAGAATTGATTGATCTCAGCATGACTTAAGGTGAAGCAAGAAGGGGGGCAATAATCCTCTTTCTTTATTTTCTTGCACTTATTCTCCCGTGCCTCCGTCTCCGTCTCTGTCTCGTCTGACATTTTACGGGGCGGCATGTGCACGCGCCGAGCACGTTGTTCCTTGCATCACATTCAAAATACCGATAGAAGCTGTTCAACGCTCTCCACTGGCTTCCATCCTTCACGTGTCTCAGCTTTGGATCATCTCCATCGTCGGGCTTCTTCCTCTCCGCATGCCAGCGCATTAGCTTGGCTTCCTTGGGATCTACAAAATACCTCTGGAGACGGGGAGTGACCGGTAAGTACCATACAACTTTCTGGGGACATTTCTTCCTGGCCTTCTTGTATCGAGAAGCATTACACACCGGACAGCTTGTTTTTTCCGCGTGCTCATTCCGATAAATTATGCAATCGTTGATGCATGCATGGTATCTAACGTGTGGCAGATCAAGAGGGCACACGATCTTCTTGGCCTCATCAACACTAGTAGGACATAGATTACCCGCGGGAAGAACATCCTTTAGGTACTTGAGATGCTCATCGAGGCTATTGTCGGTCCATTTGTTTTTAGCCTTCGTCTTCAGGAGTTGCAGCGTGAAACTCAAGAGGGTCACCTCAGGATTGCAACCATCATACAATGGAGTGTTCGAGTCTACCACCAGTTGCTCCAGCTTAGCCTCCTCTCTAGAAGCAGCTCTCTCGAAGATCGTCTCCTTGCGAAGCAATGCTTGAACATGAGGGTCCCGCACAATTGAACTTAGTACCGACGAACTCTGCTGCGTGGAGTCCATGTCGTTCTCTACGCCGCCATGTCCGGCCCCTTCTCCTCCGCCATGTCGGGCCCCTTCTCCGCCGCCATGTTCGGCGCCTCTTCCCCGCCGCCATTATCAATCATCTCTTCGTCTTGCCCCATGTCATCATTGCCTGCCCCGTCAGCATCCTCAACATCGTCATCCTCATCTTCAATTATCCACCGAGTATAGCCATCCATGAAACCAGTCATGAGCAGGTGCACTTCGACACGACCATCGTCATGGGGGTCGAGGCAAACTATTCCTTTGCATTTTCGACACGGACATAAAACCTCTGTCCGGTTGTTTTCTTTCATGTCCTGCACCGCCGACCGCAACCACCTGTCCACCATCGTTCCACTGACCATCGTCAACTCTGCACGGTAATAATAAACAAATTGATTATAAAACTGCATGCATGCATCAAAGTCATAAAAAAAATTGGCATGACCTTCCCTAAAAATAGGACATATATGGATCTAGAGTTTGCCCGGAATTCACCGAAATGGAAATAAATCGACATTTCGGCAAAACATAGGCAACTCAAAAGCACAATTTGGCGGCGTCAACTCATGCCACACACACAATTTCCACAAACATATCACACACACATAAACATATTTCCATTTTGCAAAAGCATGAAATTTTCATCACCTCTATCTCGATCGAGATCGAGCACACGGTGGATACGATGTTGTAGGGAGATCAAAAGTGCACAAACCTCTTCTTGACAAAGATCTAGTTAGGGGGCAAATAGGTCACTTAACTAAATCCTACATCTACCTATCTACCTAATTTGGGAGGAGATAACTTCAACTAGTGGAGGGGGAAGGAAAAAGATAAAGGAGATGCATTAATGGAGGTGGTGTAGTTATGTAGGAGTAATGAAGAGAGAGAAAGGTGGATAGAAGAGAGAGAGTAATGGGGGAGAAGTATTGATGAAGAAGAAGAGTGAGAGTGGGAGCATGTGGTGGAGGTAGGGGGAAGGGAAGAGAGGAGGGGAGGGGAGGTAGGGGAAGGAAAAGAGGAGGAGGGGGAGGGACGGGTGGGGAAAGGTGTTGGGTTGGTCGGGTTAGCATTAGCGCTGGATATAAACGCGCTGCTGCTAAGAATTAGCAGCAGCGGCGCTTTGTGGTACTGGCGCTATCGCTAACTCGGGACAAAAAGTGTGGCAATTTGAAATTTAGCAGGAGCGATCTCGGGAAAAGCGCGCTACTACTACATATTTAGCAGTAGCGCGGTTCGCGTGACCGCGCTACTGCTACTTAGAGTTAGGTGAACACCGCCGGTCGATATTTGTAGCAGCGCATTTTAAGCCGACCGCGCTACTGCTAAATCCTTAGCAGCAGCGAGTTTACAGAACACGCACTACTACTAGTTAGCAGCAGCGCCCATTTTTGAGCCGCGCTGCTGCTAAGATTCTGTGTATAGGCTTTTCCCTAGTAGTGAAGGTGTGAAATTGAGCTCGGCTCAATGTCCGACCACGACAGAAGATAGAGAAAAGATGAGTGTCGTCCCCTATGCCTCAGCCAAAGGGTCTATCATGTATGCCATGCTGTGTACCAGACCTGATGTAAACCTTGCCGTAAGTTTGGTAGGAAGGTACCAAAGTAATCCCGGCATGGAACACTGGACAGCGGTCAAGAACATCCTGAAGTACCTGAAAAGGACTAAGGATATGTTTCTCGTATATGGAGGTGACAAAGAGCTCGTCGTAAAGGTTTACTTCGACGCTAGCTTCGACACAGATCTGAATGACTCTAAATCACAAACCGGATACGTGTATATTTTGAATGGTGGGGCAGTAAGCTGGTGCAGTTGCAAGCAAAGCGTCGTGGCGGGATCTACATGTGAAGCGGAGTACATGGCAGCCTCGGAGGCAGCGCATGAAGCAATATGGGTGAAGGAGTTCATCACCGACCTAGGAGTCATACCCAACGCGTCGGGGCCGATCACACTCTTCTGTGACAACACTGGAGCTATTGCCCTTGCCAAGGAGCCCAGGTTTCACAAGAAGACCAGGCACATCAAGCGTTGCTTCAACTCATTCATGAAAATGTTCATGATGGAGACATAGATATTTGCAAAGTGCATACGGATCTGAATGTCGCAGATCCATTGACTAAACCTCTTCTGCGAGCAAAACATGATCAACACCAGAACTCTATGGGTGTTCGATTCATCACAATGTAACTAGATTATTGACTCTAGTGCAAGTGGGAGATTGTTGGAAATATGCCCTAGAGGCAATAATAAAATGGTTATTATTATATTTCCTCGTTCATGATAATTGTCTTTTATTCATGCTATAATTGTGTTATCCGGAAATCGTAATACATGTGTGAATACATAGACCACAACATGTCCCTAGTGAGCCTCTAGTTGACTAGCTCGTTTATCAATAGATGGTCACGGTTTCCTTACCATGGACATTGGATGTCATTGATAACGGGATCACATCATTGGGAAAATGATCTGATGGACAAGACCCAATCCTAAGCATAGCACAAGATCATGTAGGTCGTTTGCTAGAGCTTTTCCAATGGCAAGTATCATTTCCTTAGACCATGAGATCGTGTAACTCCCGGATGTCGTAGGAGTGCTTTGGGTGTACCAAACGTCACAACGTAACTGGGTGACTATAAAGGTATACTACAGGTATCTCCGAAAGTGCCTGTTGGATTGACACGGATAGAGACTGGGATATGTCACTCCGTATGACGGAGAGGTATCTCTGGGCCCACTCGGTAATGCGTCATCATAATGAGCTCAAAGTGACTAAGTGGTTGGTCACGGGATCATGCATTACGGTATGAGTAAAGTGACTTGCCGGTAATGAGATTGAACGAGGTATTAGGATACCGACGATCGAATCTCGGGCAAGTAACGTACCGATTGACAAAGGGAATTGTATACGGGATTACTTGAATCCTCGACATCGTGGTTCATTCGATGAGATCATAGTGGAACATGTGGGAGCCAACATAGGTATCCAGATCCCACTGTTGGTTATCGGCCGGAGAGTCGTCTCGGTCATGTCTGCATGTCTCCCGAACCCGTAGGGTCTACACACTTAAGGTTTGGTGACGCTAGGGTTGTAGAGATACTAGTATGCGGTAACCCGAAAGTTGTTCGAGTCCCGGATGAGATCCCGGATGTCACTAGGAGTTCCGGAATGGTCCGGAGGTGAAGAATTATATATAGAAAGTCCAGTTTCGGCCATCGTGAAAGTTTCGGGGGTCACCGGTATTGTACCGGGACCACCGGAAGGGTCCCGGGGGTCCACCGGGTGGGGCCACCTATACTGGAGGGCCCCATGGGCTGAAGTGGGAGGGGAGCCAGCCCCTGGTGGGCTGGTGCGCCCCCCTTGGGCCCCCTGGCGCCTAGGGTTGGAAACCCTATGGGTGGGGGCGCCCCACTTGGCTTGGGGGGCAAGCCACCCCCCTTGGCCGCTGCCCTCCCTTGAGATGGGATCTCCAAGGGGACGGCGCCCCCCTGGCCCCTATATAAAGAGGGGGAGGAGGGCAGCCGCACCACGCCCCTAGCGCCTCCCTCTCCTCTGCAACACCTCTCCTCTCGTGAGCTTGGCGGCCCCTGCCGAGATCGCCGCTGCTTCCACCAAAGACGTCGTTGTCTTGCTGGATCTCCATCAACCTCTCCCTCCCCCTTGCTGGATCAAGAAGGAGGAGACGTCTTCCCCAACCGTACGTGTGTTGAACGCGGAGGTGCCGTCCGTTCGGCACTAGGATCATCGGTTATTTGGATCACGACGAGTACGACTCCCTCAACCCCGTTCTCTTGAACGCTTCCGCGCGATCTACAAGGGTATGTAGAAGCACTCCTCTATCTCGTTGCTAGATGACTCCATAGATTGATCTTGGTGAAGCGTAGAATTTTTTTATTTTCTGCAACCTTCCCCAACAAGGTCATGCAGGCCATCAAGCGCTTCGACAACGGCCTGCCGCCGTTCCCTGCTGTCCAGCCCATGCAGCTCGGGGACGATGTTTCGGAGGGCATGAAGCTGCTGCCGCTGTCTCCTTCTACTCCGGCTCCAACCTCCGACCCCCTCGCGGATCTTCCTCCCCGTGCGGCCACGCCCAGGATCTTCTTCAAGTGTCGCAGTGCCCGCATCCGGGAGGGAGAAAATCCTTACCGCATGACGATGCTCGAGAAGGCCACGCTCATGAAGGAGCAGAAGATGGAGGGGAGGAAGCGTGCGGCCCCGTCTCGCGATCCTCTTCTGCCGGCCGCGGAACTCCTGGAGCTCGACGTGGAGGGTGCGCCACCCCTCCCCTGCAAGGACGCGCTTCAGCTGGCGGAGGCCTATGGCGTCCCCGAGTTTGACCTCAACCTGGTGCCATCCAACGACAATCTGTGACGGCCTTCCTATCTTCGATATGCAGCGGCGCCCCCACCTACCGGCTTATTCATGCAACTACAACTCCACCAGCATTTTTAGTTGTAGTTCTCTTTGTAGGACGCGCCACATGCATGCTATCCCGCCTAGTATCCCTCCTAGTAATCTCTTCCGAGTAGCTTTGTTCCTCCTCCTCGCCAGTTGTACCCTCGTTCTCTCTGATCCGGATTGTCCCGCCGTCAATCTGTCTACCACCTTTGAGTGGATTTGCTATGTTGCCACCCCAGTTATTAATGATTAAGGAAATCATGATTATCTCTTGGAATGTGCGCGGACTGGGTAGACACAAAAAATGTACTGATGTCAAAGCCGCTATCTCTTCGTGTGCGTGCTCCATGTTGTGTTTGCAAGAATCAAAGCTCTTAGACATCTCTCATTTTAAGGCCATCTTCTACCACCCAGCCTTAGATCCTTTCATTCCGTCCCCCATCCGCGGGGGGGATTATCACCGCTTGGGACGACAACCTTCTTTCTTGCTCCAAAGTGGTTCCCGGCCCCTTTTCCTTAACTTGTTGATTTGACTCGTGGGCAGATGACCTCTCCTTTGCGGTCACAAACGTGTACGGGCACTGGCGACCATTCTTTAAAACCCTTGTTCCTTCAGTCTCTCATGAATCTAAAACCCGGCGTTTCCTGCCCTTGGACGATCATTGGAGACTTCAACATCACGCTAAGGCCGTCGGACAAATCTTTCTCCCACTTCAACATGAACGAAGCGCATCTCTTCTCCTCTTCTATTAACACACTTCACCTTCAGGACCTCCCTCTCCTCGATCGCCGCTTCACCTGGTCGAACCAGCAGGAGGTGCCCATCCTCGTGCGGTTGGACGTGGCGCTGGCTAACGTCCCTTGGGCTACAATTTTTCCAGATACTTCACTCTCTTCTCTCACTCGCACCACCTCGGACCATGTTCCTATTCACCTTTCGGCCAAAACAACCATACCCAAATCCTCAGTGCATACCCCTCATTAAGGAGAGGGTGACTACAAATTGGGCAAGCGTGGGTACCCGTCATGCCCACCTTGGCGCCGCCGGGATTCTCTCCCTTAAGTTAAAACGCACTAGAAACATGGCCAAGCATTGGCTGTCAAACTGACGCTCCCCAAAGGCTCTAGCTTTGAACTGCCATGCTACTATCAACTTTCTAGACAAGATTGAGGAGGCCCGACCGCTATCCCTCATTGAATCTAGTCTCCGAATAGCGGTCAAGGTATCTCTCCACCGCCACAATGCTGCCATCGCCGCCTACTGGAGGCAACGTGCAAAAATCAAGGATTGCGTCTTTGGCGACGAAAACTCGGCCTATATGCATATCTGTGCATCTACTAGGCATCGCAAAAATCAAATCAAATCACTCACTCACGATGGCATTACCCCCTCCGCTCACTCTGACAAGGAAGCGGTCCTCCTTCACTTTTTCAATAATTTGGTTGGCACAAGTGCACCCGTGTCCACCTCCTTCAACCTCGAAAGTCTGCTTTTGCCCAACGCGCTCAGCACAACTCAAGCCGCCGACCTCCTGAAGCCTTTTAGCCTAGAGGAAATAAAGGAAGCCCTTTGGGCCATGAAGGACGACGCCAGCCCTGGGCCGGACGGCTTTGGCCCGTCTTTCTACAAATCCAATTGGAATCTTGTCAAATCTAATCTCTTTAATCTGCTGAACAAATTTCACACGGGAACCGCCGATCTCCAGTGAATCAACACTGCCCACATTTTGCTCCTTCCAAAAAATCGGATGCCTCTACGCCTGAGAACTATAGGCTAGTTTCCCTCCAAAATTGCTCCATCAAGCTAACGTCCGAGTGCCTCTCTTTAAGGGCTCAACCCCTCATCAGTCAACTCATTCACTACGATCAAACCGGCTTTGTCAGAGGTCGTGGGATTGCCGAAAACTTTCTTCACGCTACTGATATAGTACAAACCTGTTTCAAGCGCCGGCTACCTGCAATCGTCCTTAAGCTCGATTTTCATAGGGCCTTTGACTCTGTATCTTGGACCGCCCTTGCCAACATCCTTAAGGCCCAAGGATTCCCCCCGCTCTGGTGCCGTTGGGTGCAAAGTCTAAACACCACGGCCAGCTCGGCCGTTCTTCCAAACGGTAAGCCGGGTCCCTGGTTCCAGTGCCGCCAAGGCTTGTGACAAGGCGACTCCCTCTCTCCCTATCTCTTCATCCTGGTGGCCGATGTCTTAAAACTCCTCATCAACCACGCCTCAGATGGTGGGCTCCTGACCCACCCAATCGCCAACGGTATGCCTTGCCCAGTCCTTCAATATGCGGTTGACACGCGTATTATCCCCCCCCCCCCGACGCCTCTCAACTTCGGACCCTCAAAAATATCCTGCTTCAATTTTCTGAGGCTACTGGGAAAATTAATTTCTACAAAAGCACATTTGCACCGATCCACGTCGATCCCAATCTCTCGGCTAGCCTTGCCGCCATCCTGGGCTGCCCAGTTGCCGCCTTCCCCCAATCTTACTTGGGCTTGCCGCTATCCACTCACAAACTAAACGTGGCTGACTTCTTCTTCATCATTGATAAGGTCGATCGCCGTCTTGCTGGTTGGCGGGGCCTTCTGCTCTCCTTGGCCGGAAGGGCTATCCCGGTCGCTCCGTTCTCTACGCCTGCCGATCTATGCCATGAGTGTCCTTCTTCTCCCTGCTGGAACCATTCAGGAAATCGAGAAACGCTGTAGGGCTTTCTTTTGGTCTGGCCAGAAAACAACCTCGGGTGGCAACTGCAAGGTCGCTAGGGACCTCGGTTGTGCTCCCTTTGCCAATGGGGCCCTCGGTTTTCTCTCTCTTCCACACATGAACATGTGTCTTTTACTCAAACACATTTCCAAGCTGCACGACGAGCACACCCCGGGAGAGACTACATACATGACCTCCAAATATGGTTGGTCGACTACTAACGATGTGGGCATGTCAGACAACCAGCATACCCCGATCTGGAAGGACATTATGAAAGGCCTCGCCCTCTTCCGGGACACCACCAGGGTCAACATCGGTAATGGAGTCACTACCTCCTTCTGGCTCGACCTATGGCTCCCTCACTCATCTCAAACCCTAGCCCTTCAATTTCCGGCCCTGTTTTCTCACTCCAACCGAGTCCACACTTCAGTGGCACGCGCTCTGGCATCGAACAACCTAACCTTGGATCTAACTCTGAGGCTATCTCATGCAGCCGAATGCGAACTACTTGAACTACGCACTATATTGGCCTCGGTAAACTTGAATATGCAGGTTGCTGACAGGAGAACTACAAGGGGCACAGGGAAACCTTTCACCGCTAAGCTATCTTACCAAGAGGTTTGGAGGACAAAGCCTACAGACACGCTCGCCCCGGCCATATGGCGAAACTACGCTCCAAATAAATGTCGGCTCTTCCTCTGGCTTCCCCGCAAGGACCGCCTCTTCACGAATGAACGCCGTTTCAGACGGGGCATTGCCACTTCCGCCACGTGCCCCTTCTGCGACCACTGTGAGTCAATCTACCATCTCCTTTTCGGATGTCAACACCTCGTTCCACTTTGGGGGGAGCTGGGCAGCCTCTGTCCAGATGCGCCGCAAGAACTGCTCCATACATGGGAGGGCGAATGGCACAACAAAACTAGATCAACGGTTCTGCTGGCTATTCTCTGGAATATCTGGAAGCGACGGAATGCCAAGGTTTTTCGAAATTTACAACTTGGGCTTCAAGATGTTGCAGGCTCCGCTGCGGACGATCTTAAACTATGGTCCCACCGCTGTAATAATTTACAAAAGCAAATTCGGCTCCAGGACTGGGGCTCCATGTTGTTCCACCTTGCCGGGAGAATTTAGCCCCCCGTTACATGTAATTTTGTTCTTGTTCTTTTTCCCCTCTTTCCTCCCAGAAACCCCATGTACTCTCTGCTCTCCCTGAGATCTGTAACACCCTGACGGTTGGCAATAAAGGTTCAGGCAGGCGTAAGCCCACCGTTGACGCGTCAAAAAAACACCATAAAATGTTGCCCAACAAATGAAGAACAGCTTTGACAAAACGCACAGACAACTTCTAGTTATTGTTTTTGAGTTGGACGACTCCTAATTACTTTCATGTAAGCAAAATCCCTAAACAATTTGGACAACACTATAGGTTTATTTTCACAAAAGAAATCAATCATTTGTTTTTGCCATCATGTTCAAATTTTCTACAAGTACGATTATTGTTCTGTCGCGCTGGTCTTGTGGGGCATTAGCACGACGACTTTTCGATTGTCTACTACCGCATGTTTGGTATAGCTCCGGTGAGAGATAGGCAATAACTGCGGCAAGCCTTCGGCTTGCTCAAGTATTTGTAGTCGTCTCTAAATGGTCTATGATCATAGATGTTTTTTATTTTTGTGTTTTTACTGCCATGTTACAATGAATAGATCACAGCCAATAATAATATATTGAAAATTTTATAAAAATGCTTAAATTCTCTATTTTAACAAATGCAGTGGTTTTCTCTCAATTGGCCCACGCTGTCAATAATGCGGGCGGCTAGTGATGTGTCAGCTTAAAAGGGACCCCACATCATTGGAGACTTTTTTTAGTGTAAACATCATTGGAGCCTTGAAGCAGATACATCACGAGACAAAAAAATAAGCTTTGGTTTTTCCTCCACTGTTCCGGCGGGGGGAGGCGGCGATGGCCGCGTGGAACGCGGTGGGCCGGTGGTCGGCGCTCGCGGCGAGCGCGCTAATCTAGATTCGCGGGGTGCAGCTACTGCTTCGGTGTATACTCGCTGGCAGTCAAGGCGTCGCAGGGCTACGACCAGTCCGTGCTCGACGCCGTGGCCTTCTTCGACGTGGGCGCCAACGCCGGGGTCCTCTCCGGCTTCCTCTCCGCGTAGGCGCCCGGAGGGCCTCTGATGCCCCTGCATCGTCCTCCTCGCCGGCGCCGCGCTCTGCGCCTCCGGGCACCTCCACATGTGGCTCGCCGTGGCCGGGGCTGCGCCGGCCCCGATCCCGCTCGCCTGCCTCTACATGCTGCTGGCCGCGCAGGCACAGACCTTCCTATAAACGGCCGATGTCGTCACCGCCGTCGAGAACTTCCCCGACCACGGCGGCGCCGTCAACGACATCGTAAAGGTCCTGATTCCCCTTGCTGGCTTTCTTTCTTACTCTGCTAAGCAGTATACAGTCTCTGCTCTGCATCAGTCAGTACCTAAATGATCTGACCTATAGCGATTCATGCTACAATACACCAATGTGAAATCAAAACTGCTTCAAAGTTGGAACCAAAAATCATAAGAATCATGTGTTTTGTTGTTCTGGTGGCATAGCACAGTATGCAGATGATGTATATGCTGAAAGTAGCAGAATACAAACAGTTCTGGAAAAGTACACTGATGTGATTTATTAGACTTATAATAGTAATTCATACATACAGTATAACCATGGTAGGAATTCTTGCTCCCTGGGAGGCAGCATCACTGGTTCTAGAAGAAGAGTACAATTGTGAAGGCGCAGTCACTGTTTCATTTATAATTTGCTCTGCCCAAAGACACCAGAGGCGCAATAATTCAGCCTTCTTTTGCTGTTCTCATCCTTTCAGCACCATGTTTGTTTCCTGAACTCCTGTATCTACCACACTGCGTGGGCGGAGCTATCATTTGCGTTAATTGCACGAACTTTTAGTGTTATTGTCTTGAGTTTTCAGCTAACTGTATTCGCAACTCTGACGATGCAAACATGTGTGGATCCAACATTGCACACACTTTGCTCAATAATCCTAACCTGCACTCTGTTTCTCGACAACGTAGCAAACTAGCAATCATAAGGCACATTTATTAGGCAGTGTATCATGTTTTTTCTTGTTACAATAGTACAAATATGAAATATGTCCTACTCCTTTATATGGCATTAAACCGTCTATGCATTTTTCCGAACAGGGTTTTCTGTGCTTGAGTGGAGCAATACTGGTTCAGGTGCAGCACACCCTCCATATTCATCCTGGCAGCTTCATACTTATGTTAACGATATTACCCACATCCATCGCATTGCTGCTCATGTACTTTGTTGACGTCCACAACCCTCATCGGCGGTACAACAAGAAGTTCCTTGATGCTTTCTTTCTCATGGCCGTTACTGTCGCTGGGTACCTGATGGTTGTCATAATCTGCGACCAAGTATTCGTGATAGGTTCAGCTGGGCAGAGTGTTTGCTTCGCGATACTCCTGCTGTTGATCATGTCTCCAGCAGCTATTGTTGTAGTAGTAACTCTTAAGGGCTCAGAAGACGGAGTCAAAACAACAAGAAGAGCCAGCTCTAGCACTGCGTTTATGGGATCTGGTCAGGATATGTTGTCGCACAAAGAAAACCTGAATGTGATGCAGGCCATTTGGCTGCTCTTCTTTGCGATGGCCTGCGGGATGGGATCGGGGCTAGCCAAGGTGAACAACCTCAGCCATATCAGGGGCTCCCTCTGGCTACACGATTAGGAGACCAGCACCCTGGTGTCGCTCTGCAGCATCTGGAACTTCTCGGGGAGGTTCGGCGCAGGCTACGTCTCCGATCACTTCCTCCAGTTGCGAGGAGTGGGCAGGCCTTTCTTCATAGGAGCGACGCTTCTAATCATGGATGTAGGCGACACCATCATCTCCCCCGGTTTCCATGCGTCGGTCTACATGGGCTCTGGTTTCCAGAGGCGCTTCTATGACAAGGAGTTGCCACAAGGTGTGTATGACATGACACTCAGTTTTTGTTCTGTTCTTACAACAATAACATTTGCTATTATAACATAATGTACTAGTATATAGCAACACTATAATGGCTACTTCCTATCTGAATTAATAGTTGAGAAGAGAAACCAATATTATTTTATTCAGTTCAGTGATACATACTCCCTCCGTCCTGAAATACTTGTCTGAGGAATGGGTGAATCTAGATGTATTTTAGTTCTAGATACATCCATTTGTATCCATTTTTTCGACAAGTATTTTCGGACGGAGGGCATATTTTATTTAAACAAACACTGCATCTGTTTGTGTTTGTAAGAGAACACTAACATGCTCCCTCTACTCCTGTCACTTCACTCGTCACCTTATTTGATGTCTCGTTTAGCTTCCTCCGGTATTGCGCCCTTCCTGTCATCTTTCTCCTTTTCTTTCTTCTCCTTTGCTTCTCTTTCTCCTCGGCTTTCTCCGCTTCTGCCTCCTCTTCCTCATTCGCCTTCGGCTTTGCCGCTGCCGTGTCTTCCTTGGCCTGCTTGAGCGCCTCAATGAGGCCTAATAAACAATAATCAGGGTCCCTCTTCTTCTTTTTCGACATTGGCATCAGGCTCTCTGCCACATCGGTGGGCTTACATGTCGGTCTCCTCGAGCAGCCGTCGAATCTCCCCAAACAGCCCTGCTCCATGATGTCCAGGTAGTACTTGGCGAGCACCTTGAAGCCCTCGAAGAGGCAATAGGACATCTCGATGTGCTTGTCCATTCTGCCCTTCCGGACCGGTGCTGGGTCCGGTTTCTCCTTGTGGTTCGTCATGAAGATGATGATTCTCTCATGGCCGCATGCTGACCATAGCCCGTTGATGAAGTTAAGCAGGCCTGAGAGCATCAGCTTGCTTTCATTGTCCTTCAGTTGGTCTTGTTAGCATTTTGTATTGTTGCACGCTTTATATGTAGCAGCATTACAAGTGAGATCACTGCATTTTTCTTTTGCAAGGGAGCACTAGTGAACAAGCTCACTCTTTTTCCTTGGCTTCCTGGCTTGAGATCACTTCACTTGTTGATATCTCCATTGGTTCCTCCGATGCTTTGTCCTTCCCTTTGTCTTCCTTCACCTCTACCTCCTCTTTATCCTTGGCTTTCATTGCTGCAGCCTCCTTGGCCTCCTCTACCTCCTTCACCTTGGCCGCCGCCGCGTCCTCTATGGCCTGCTTGAGCACCTTGACGAGGCATGTCAAGCACTCGTCGGGCTCCCTCTTTTTCTTCCTCGACATAGTCATCAGGTTCTCTGCAATGTCGGCGGGCGACATGTCCGAGCAGCTGCTAAATTTCCCCAAAGAACTTGTGCTCGATGACATCAAGGTAGTTTTTGGCGAGCACCTTGAAGCCCTTGAAGCGGCACTTGGACATCTCGATGTGCTTGTCCATCCTACCCCTCCGGATCAACGCCGGGTCCAACTTCTCCTTGTGGTTGGTGGTGAAGATGATGATCCGCTCACCTCCGCGAGCAGACCACAGCCCGTCGATGAAGTTATAAGCAGGTCTGAGAGCGTCACCTTGGTGACCTCGTCCTTTTCTGGCTCTATCGGTAGCTTGGGCTTGTCATCATTGTCGGAGTCCTTGTCGCGTGCGGCCTTCTTGTCCTTGTGGCCTTTTCCGGTGAGGTTGACAGAGCAGTCAATGTCCTCTATGACGATGATGGACTTGCCCATGGTCTCGATGAAGAACTTCCGCAACTAGGTGTTGTTCTTGACCGTCGTGAGCTCGAGGTCGTAAACGTCGTAGTCAAGGAAGTTGGCCATGGCGGTGACCATGGTGGACTTGCCGGTGCCAGGCGGTCCGTAAAGAGGTGCCCACGCTTCCATGCCTTGCTGACCTTTGCGTAGTATTCCTTGCTCTCCTGGAATGCCATGAGGTCGTCGATGACGGCCTCCTTCTCATCAGGGTGCATGGAGAGCGTGTCAAAGGTGGCGGGGTGCTTGAAGGGGCGTGGCTCGAGACGCTTTTGCCCGGTAGGGGTTCAACTGCCATTGGCATTGTTGGTGAAGAGGCGGCGTTAGCGGTTCTTGACGGTGACAACACGGCCCTCGCCGTGGATGAAAGGAAGGTAGGAGTTCCAGAGAAGTCATCAATGACCTCCTCACGGTGGTCCCGGAGAAGTTGTCAATGACCTCCTCACGGTGGTCCCGGAGAAGTTGTCAATGACCTCCTCCTGGTTGTCAACGGATACTCTAAGGTTCTTGCTGTCCTTGCCGAGCTCGGCTTGAGCTTGCGCACGGGCGCAGGCATCACTGAGGTAGGCTTCGTCAGCGGGGAAGAAGTCACTGCGCTGGAAGCGCTCGACACCATACTAGGGCTAGGAGATGGCGATATGGAGGTAGGGGTTGAAGCATGCGGCGAGCTTGTCGGCCCATGTGGTGAGGTAGAGGCGGAAGGTGGGAGGGGGGGGGGGGGACGCAGTTCTGCACCAAGGAACAGAGGAAGATGATGGTCGCCACCACCGATCCGAGCCCCGCCCACCTCTCCACGATCGCCATCATCGCCAGACCTGGAGCTCCTCTTGGTATCGTGTCTTGATAAAAATCCGTAGTGACCTAGAGACTTATTTTGTCCACAGGTTCAAACAGTCCAATCCAGTATTTTATAAAACCCAAATCACACCAAATTGCTTTAGATTCTCAGCCCATTTAAACCAACCAGACACAATGTATCAGGAAAACCAAACTGAAACTAAGGTTCAAGTCCAAACTATTCCCAGGCTTACCTGGACTGGACCGTATATGCGTGTACGTGTTGCGTATATAATGCCAATGATTCCTGTGGTGCTGTGCTTAGGTTGAATCTAACTAGCCAAGCGTCGTCGTTGTTGACGCCGGGCAGGTGGGGAGGAGCTGTGAGGAGAACCGGTTGAGCAGGTTAGCTGTTTTTGTTTTTTGAGCAGGTTAGCAGGTTTGCTGGTGGGTGGACGAGGAGGTGGCCCAGCGAGCGTTTAGCTGCTGCTGGGCCGGGAACGAGCATACCGCTCGGTTCGCCCTGTGCGTTTTAGTACCACATCGCTAGTGTTGGAGCCTCCATCGCGGTCTAAATAGTCTGGTAGTGACCCCCGTATCGCCGATGACGCAAAGCATATACACCGGCTTGCCGGTCAGGGTCTGTCGAGGCAAAAAGCAGTCATCACATACTTCTGGCCGGGCCAGGCCGTGGGCCTGTCACCTGAAGTTGCTGTTAAGTCGTGCATGAAAGGGGCCAGAAGTATGGATTGGCGTCAGTCTTTTTTCATGAGCTTTCACTTTTCTTTTTTTCAATGTACCAAGACCTATTATAAAAATGGTCGATGCTAGGCGCCGGCCGGCCGCCCAAACATTTTTTGCCGGGTTGAAGCAAAAAAAATTCGTCAGTTCCAGCAAAAAAATAAGCCAATACCAGCAAAATTGCCTCGTCGTCGCCGCCCACAACAAAAAGACTAGTCGGTTCCAGCTAATGGAAAAGCCGGTTCTAGCTCAAAACCATGCCGGCTGTAGCATGTCGACTCCACACCACCAGAAACGCACCTCGCTCCAGCACAGGCTGCTGCCGGTTGCAGCTCCTATGACCGCCATCTGCAGCAACGACGGCTATCGGGGTTGCAGCACTGCGTCGGGGGGCGTAGCTTGTAAGTTGTGGCCTCGAGCTCGTCAGTGTTTGTTGTGCTCACGACAAGGCCGGGGAGTACACAGCGAGCGCGGGGCTGGTCGCAGCAAATCCGGCGCGCGGGGGCGGCTTAGTGGGTGCGACGTTGGAGAGCAGGAGGTGGGCGGCCGTCCACGCGGGGGAGAAGGAGGTGGGCGGCCGTCCACGCGGGGGAGAAGGAGGTGGGCGGTCGTCGGCGCAGGGAAGATCAAGATGCGGGTGAGGGAGATGATGCGGATCGGCTGAGGAGATAAGGTAGTAGTTGTGAGATGCACGATTAGTTTGGATTGAGCGACACACAAGCGGCCGGCGCAAACTTGGGCCGGTCCTACAAATGTTTCCTGATAAAAATTTGACGGAAGTAGAAAGTATCACAAACGTAATAAATATTAAATCAAGGTTTTTGGACCATCAAATGACCAACCGTCGTCAGAACAACCCACTGAAACGCCAACTTCCCCTCTCTTATGTAAGCATTTGCTTCTCTTTCAAATGGTTGAACTTCAAGTTCCTAATCACATTAGCTTGTGCACATTGATGATGCTTCCATATGCCAGCCTTTTCTCGCAGCTTGGTGTCTCCTCTTTCTCTGCCAGCTCTCCCTTCAAGTTGCCCACTGAATTGTCCAGCTAGCCATCTTCTTCTATTCATTGGACCTCTTAAACTGCTGGTAGTTGAACTCCATGGCCATCTGTTCCTGGGCATCCAAGAGGTAGTTGACATCGACAACTAACTTCTGATAGTTCTTCTCTAGTTTGCTTTTCTCTCGTTTCAGATTGTGAACTTGAAATGAGCTCCCAGATCGTCCCTTATCCTATAGGTCTTGCTGTCTTAAAGGGGCCAGTGCCTTCTCCATTGAGTCTGGCCACTCTAAACCAATCCACTAAATTCCTTCCTGCAAAATTATGAAAAAAAAAACATGGCAATAAGCTAAATGACTTAGATATGTTATAGTAAACTAGAGGAGAGCAGATAAGTTATAAAAAATGACAAGGGCAGTTGTTTTGAAACTTGGTATAAAAATATGACTACTTGAGCACCATCTGACAGTTTCCATATTCACTGACAAACGAAATGATAACTATTGACCTGGGCAATTATTTGAAACATGGTTAATTAAGCACCGCCAAAAAATGAGCATTGAAATTCAGCAAAAAACAATGATCGATATACAATCAACACTAAAGAATTAACACAATACAATCTCAATGAGCAATGAACAATTAACAACGACCACTTCACAGTCAGCCACCTTATTAAAGTAATGAACTATCTAAACAACAAAACACTGAAAGTCAAACACTAAGCATGTAAACAATTAGCAAAGTATAAATTTTAATTAATTAATAACCACATGATTGCAAACATGCAACAAATGAACAGTACAATACAAATACCAACTAATTAAACTAAGACCACACTTACCAAATTTCTAAGCACACTTAACAAATATAAATGAGCTTGAATTAGCACAGCTTCTCAGCAAATGCGAGGAACCTCCTGCCTGTGAGAATCCTTCAAATGCAATGCATCTCTCCGAGGGCTTGCCTTGGTCACACAAAACTCAGATATGGGTCACTGCCGGTGAAATTCACATCATGCATGGTAGTAGGGATCTATACAAGCAAACAACATGAAAAGATAGGAAGGAACAGTTGAGATAGAGCTCCTAGTGAAAATCCCCGAAATAAGAATACCCTAGCCGTAGCAAACTAACCTTGAGGATGTCGTCGTGGGAGGAGGAAACATGCTAGATGGAACCCTCCTTGGTTTTTTCTCTTCAAGTCATTCCAAGACACTGATGCGGCATGGCATCGGCCGGCGGTCGGGCGACGATGTGAAAAGAACAGAAAGAGAGTTCACGAGAGGAGAGGGCTCGCGCGAGAAGGGGGGGGGGAGTGAGTAGGGGTTTGACCCTATAACGATTCGTTCGGTTTTGACAAAAATGTTTCGGTCGGTGGCCTTATAATGGAGCCTGCACATGAACAGTTATACTACGTCACCATTTGCAGGTCCCAATTGTCATAGTCACGCTCAAAATGGTCTAACCCACCAACCAGTTTTCCCTAGGAAAAAAATAGGTGCAGAATTTGAATTTTGGCACAAAAATGTAAACATGTGTTTCCTGCAAACCAAGCAGGCATTCTTTGTCGATGGTTTTTGCTATTCACTCCCCTAGTAGGGGTTCCAGCTTTCATTGGCATTGTTGGTGAAGAGGTGGAGTTGGCGGTTCTCGATGGTGACAGAGCGGCCCTCGCCGAGGACAAAAGGAAAGTAGGAGTCCCAGAGTAGTCGTCAATGACCTCCACATGGTAGTCCCAGAGAAGTCGTCAATGACCTCCTCGTGGTCGTCAACATGGTCATCAACAAAGACCTGGAGGTTCTTCTGTCTTTGCCGAGGTAGCTCGGCCTTGAGCTTGTGCGTGGCGCTGGCACAGGCATCGCTGAGGTAGGCTTCGACGGTGGGGAAGAAGTCGCTACGCTGGAAGCGCTCATCGCCGTACTCGGGGATGGTGATCTGGAGGTAGGGGTTGAAGCAGGCGGCGAGCTTGGCGGTCCAGCTGGTGAGGTAGAGGCGAAAGATTGGGGGGCACGTATTTCTGCACCATGGACCAGAGGAAGAGGACGGTCACCACCGCCGATTCGAGCCACGCCCACCTCTCGACCACCGCCGCCGCCATGGCCGTTCCTGGAGCTCCTCTTGATATCATGTGTTGATGGAAAGCCGTAGTCACCTGGACTGGACATGCGTGTACGTGTTGCGTGCCAATGACTGTCATTCGTGTGGTGATTTGCTTCGGTTGAAGCTTAGCTAAGCACGTGTAGTCGTCGTCGTTGGCGCCGGAGCAAGTGAGGAGGAGCACATGTCGTCGTGCGGAGCACGTGCAGTCGTCGTCGTCGGTGAGGTAAACCGGCGAGCATTGACGATCCAACAGTCCATGGAAATGAGATTACTTAATTGATGCAGAGTTGGCTATAGCTCAGTTTGTAGGCAACCCGATGCGTCAGGATTCCGATTGTTAGTTGCATCTTGTCATTTTATTTAGACGATTGATTGCATCTTGTCACAACAGGTAGTATACTTAATATGCATGTGTATAATACTACTATAATACAAGTGGCTTTGAAAGTGATATGCATGGTGCTCAGTCGTCGGCGAGACGAAGCATGCAATACTTTTCTTCGTGTAGCTGCTGCTGGGCCGGGAACGACCATACATCGATTCGCCGTATGTCGCCCTATATCGCCATATGTTTTAGTACCACATCGCTAGCGTTGGAGCCTACTTCGCGGTCTAAATAGTCTGGTAGCGACGCACGTATCGCCGATGACGCGAAGCATATACACCAGCTTGCTGGTCCAGGGTCCGTCGAGGCAAATAGCAGTGTTGCTGTTAAGTCGTGCATGAGGGGACCAGAAGTATGGATTGGCGTTAGTCTTTTTTTTTTCCTTTTCTGTACTTTCAAAATACCAAGATTTGTTATAAAAATGAGTTAATTACACAAAACCACAACTTCAGGATAACTTATAACACTTTACCACGACTTTTGAGTTTTTTAACAAAAAACCACAACTTCAGGTCAACTTATAACACTTTACCACAACTTTTGAGTTTTTGTAACACAAAACCACAACTTCTGAACTAATTCTCAACACTGAGCCCAAATCTATCAGCCAACTTCTTTTAATATACAATCTGATTGACTGGACCCACATGTTAGGAACTAAGCAGGAAAAAGGTGGCATGTGCGCATCCCGTACCGGCGCTATAAACTCCACCGGCGCATTGAGCAGGGAGCTGGGTGTTGTTGGGGGTGGTCAAAATTCTGCCACAGGATAATCACTCCAAGCGTCCTCAATGGCGAGGTTCCTAGTGTCGCAAAGCCGCACCCGCATGTCACTATCGTCGGCGGTGGAGTTCCAAAATGATCTCGACATCGTAATCAGTGAGGACGAGCACGTTGCAGTGGTCGTTAAGCATGAGGTGGCAGCCCTGATTGTGCACAACATGGCGGCACGGATGTGCTGGCAGCGCCCGTCCGGACTATGGCATGGTCGGGCGGGGCGCGCGAACTAGACAGAGAGGTCCTGGGGAGGACGAGCGCGTCTCTACGGCGGTGGAGCACAAGGCAAGAGCCTTGTCTATGCACGACGTGGTATAGTGCATGTGTTAGCTGCGATTGTCCAGACGACAACATGGTTGGGCGGAGTGCGCCAGACAAAGAAGGTGAAGATGGCAGATCTTTTTTCTTTTTCGGGGTAGATGGCATAGAAGTTGCAAGTGAACGCGTCGTCGAGGAGACGACGATGTTGTATGCACGCTGCTATTTTACACACATTCAGTCAGCGCCACATAGGAGGGAACTTGTCGCCTAGATCCTGACATGTGGGCCCAATCATTCAGATTGGCTGTTAAAAGAAGTTGACCTATAGAATTGGGCTCAATGTTGAGAATTAGGCCAACAGTTGTGGTTTTGCGTTAAAAAACTCAAAAGTTGTGGTAAAGTGTTATAAGTTGCCGCGAAGTTGTGGTTTTGTGTTAAAAAACTCAAATGTTGTGGTAAAGTGTTATAAGATATCCTGAAGTTGTGGTTTTGTGTAATTAACTCTATAAAAATGGCCAATGTGACTTGCGTGGGCCGTTGATTTGCAGAATCTGTTATAGAAATTCATGGCGTGCGGTTTGAAGCAAAAAGTTCCGTCGGTTCGAGAAAAAAAACCACGCCAATTCCAATTGGCTCGCCGCCGGCGGCCACAACAACAACAACAACAACAACTCGTCGGTTCCAGCAAAAGGAAAAGCCGATTGTAGCTCAAAATCGTGCCTGTTGTAGCATGTCGACTCTACGCCACCAGAAACGACCTCGCTCTAGCGTCAGCTGTTGCTAGTTGCAGCTCCCGTGACCGCCATCTCCAGCAATGACAGCTGCCGGGGTTGCAGCACACAGCACCGCTGTCGGGGCGTGCTTCGTAACTTGTGGCCTCGAGCTCATTGGTGTTTATTGTGCTCGCGACAAGGCCGGGGGAGCACGCTACGAGCGTGGGGCTGGTCGCAGCAAATCCAGTGCGTGGCGGCGGCTCCATGGGTGCGACTCAGGGGAGTAGGAGGTGAGGCCATCGACACGGGGGAGGAGGAGGTTGGCTGCCGTCTACGCGGGGGAGCAGGTGGGCGGTCGTCGGCGCGGGGAAGAGGGAGATGCGGGTGAGAGAGATGGCACTGATCGGCTGAGGAGATAAGGTAGTAGTCTTGAGACGCACGATTAGTTCGGATCAAATGTAAGTTGGGCTGGTCGGCCATATTTAAATGTTTTCCTATAAAAAAATCATAGAAAATACAAAGTATCTCAAACGTAATAAGTATTACATCAAGGTCTTTGGACCACCGAATGACCAAACGCGGCCAAAACGACCCACAGAGATGCCAAGTTCCCCTCTCTCATGTAAACCTTTCTTTCTTTTACAAATGATTGAACTTCAAGTTCCTAATGACATTAGCTTGAGCACATTGATGATGATTCTATATGCCAGCCTTATTGACGTGCGTGTACGTGTTGCGTATATAATGCTAATGGTTGGTGTGGTGATTTTGCTGATGTTGAAGCTTAGCTAAGCACGTGTTATCGTTGTCGTTGGCGCCATAGGAGGAGAGGAGAAGCTGTACTTTCGATGTAATTTTATTACGTTTGGGATGTTTTGTACTTCCGATGAATCTTTATACTAGATCTGATATTTTCGTTAAAAAAAGCTCACACCAATACATCAACAATTTTATATCTGGTAACTCTAATTGATGGGCGAATTATATATCAGGCTTGCCGATAGGGCTGAACTTATCAGTTAATCATATTTCACAACCTCAGATAATCCGTAAAAAGTACATGATAATCCACATCCGATGGATATTATTGATACCATATCCGTTGGATATCCAGTTGACCAAAATCCGTATCTGTATCCGCATCCGACGGATTCGTGCAAGTGCAGACACTACTAGGGAAAACCTTATACAAAGAAATGTAGCAACAACGCGGGTCAAAAAACTGCGCTAGTGCTATATAGCAGTAGCGAGCAAATAAAAACCGCGCTATAGACACAAACTTAGCAGTAGCGCTTGTGGTAAAGAAAGCGCTACTACTAATATTCCCATTGGCAGAATGCTAGGCTACGCATAGCAGTAGCGATCTTCTAATAAACGCGCTACTGCTAGAGCACACTTAGCAGCGTTTTTCGGAAGAGCGCTACTACTAACGAAAATAAAATAAGATGAAAAACAAATAGAAATTTAAATGAAAATGAAAGAAATAGAAAAAGGAGAAAGGGAAAAATAAAATGTAAAGCAAAATAAACGAAAAAGCGAAAAATCGGAGGAAGGCATAGCAGCAGCGTTTGTTTGTAAGAGGCGCTATAGCTAAGGTAGCTGCAGCGCATGTCCTAGACCCCCGCTATAGAAACAGAATAGGAAATTAAAAAAGGAAGAAATTTACATAGCTATAGTAGCAGCGCGTTTTGATGAAAGCGCTATAGCTATCTTAGCTATAGCGCTGCTTTTATGAACGCGCTACCGCTAAGTTTGACTTAGCCAAAAAATCGTTTCCCCCCGGCCACCACTTCCCCCAAATCGTCCCTCAAACCCACCCCGCGTGCGCGCCGCCATCTCCCGATTTCGCCCCCGCTTCGCCGCGCCGCCACGCCAGAGCCGTGCGCCGTCGACACACGAGCCGCCCTAACGCCACGGAGCCACGCAGCCTCGTCAACGCCACCGAGCTGCTGTCGACGCCACCTTCCTCGCCGTCACGGAGACGCCTGCCTCCCTCGCCGTCACGGAGACGCCTGCCTCCTCGCCACCACTGCCTCCGTCGCCACCACCGGAGCCATATCATCTGTAAGCCCCCACCCTCCTCTCTCTCTCATGCATAGGTTAGCCAGTTTAATTAGGTTAATTATCTAGGTTAGGGCAAAAATTTAGTTAGGGCATTGACAGAGAAGTAGTTAGGTTAACTAGTTTAATTAGGTTAATTATCTAGGTTAGTGCAAAAACTTAGTTAGGGCTTTGACAGAGAACTAGTCAGGTTAACTAGTTTAATTAGGTTAATTATCCATGTTAATTAGTGCAAAAATTTATTTTAGGCTTTGACAGAGAACTAGCTGCGTTAACTAGTTTAATTAGGGTTAATTACCTAGGTAAATTAGATTAACTAACTAGGTTAAATAGGTAGGTTAATTAGGTTCGTTGGATTAACAAGCTAGGTTAAGTAGATTGGCAAAGGTTTTTGATTTTTGAAAAGACCACTATTTTTCTAGGAAAAGAATTTAGGCAAATTTTATTTTTCATTGAAGTGGTCATGTTATATCTTTTCATTGAAGTTGTTCGATTGTGCCCAAGTGGCTTTGTTGTTTCTAGGGAATGATGCTAAGTGGCCTATGTTTTGCCGGAATGTTGATTCATTTCTGTTCCGGCAAATTTCAGGTTCTCGATTTGTCCACTTTTTAGCAAAGGTCACGCCAAAATTTCCCGTGAATTTCGGCATGACTTGTGCTACAA
>JAHHZJ010003921.1:0-28526 GCA_021437245.1 Aegilops speltoides | reverse complement strand
TACATGGGCCATGAGGGAGAAGAGGAGGGCAGGCGCGCCCCTCCCCTAGTCCGAATAGGACAAGGAAGTGGGGCGCCCTTTCCTCTTTCCCCTCCCCCCTTTCCTTCTCCAACAAGGCAAGAGGAGGGAGTCCTACTCCCGGTGGGAGTAGGTCTCCTCCAGGCGCACCCCTAGGGGGCCGGCCGCACCTCCTCCCTCCCTCCTTTATATACGGGGGCAGGGGGGCACCCCAAGACGCACAAGTTGATCATCGTGATCGTTCCTTAGCCATGTGCGGTGCCCCCCTCCACCATATTCCACCTCAGTCATATCGTTGCGGTGCTTAGGCGAAGCCCTGCGTCGGTAGAACATCATCATCGTCAACACGCCATCGTGCTAACGGAACTCATCCCCGACACCCTGCTGGATCGGAGTCCGGGGATCGTCATCGAGCTGAACGTGTGCTGAACTCGGAGGTGCCGTACGTTCGGTGCTTGGTTCGGTCGGATCGTGAAGACGTACGACTACATCAACCACGTTGTCATAACGCTTCCGCTTACGGTCTATGAGTGTACGTGGACAACACTCTCCCCTCTCATTGCTATGCATCACCATGATCTTGCGTGTGCGTAGGAATTTTTTTGAAATTACTACGTTCCCCAACACTGGCATCCGAGCCAGGTTTTATGCGTAGATGTCATATGCACGAGTAGAACACAAGTGAGTTGTGGGCGATACAAGTCATACTGCTTTCCAGCATGTCATATTTTGGTTCAGTGGTATTGTGAGATGAAGCGGCCCGGACCGACATTACGCGTACGCTTACGCGAGACTGGTTTCACCGTTACGAGCACTCGTGCTTAAAGGTGACTGGCGGGTGTCTATCTCTCTCACTTTAGTTGAACCGAGTGTGGCTACGCCCGGTCCTTGCGAAGGTTAAAACAACACTAACTTGACGAACTATCGTTGTGGTTTTGATGCGTAGGTAAGAACGGTTCTTGCTCAGCCCGTAGCAGCCACGTAAAATTTGCAACAACAAAGTAGAGGACGTCTAACTTGTTTTTGCAGGGCATGTTGTGATGTGATATGGTCAAGACGTGATGCTATATTTTATTGTATTAGATGATCATGTTTTTAACCAAAGTTATCGGCAACTGGCAGGAGCCATATGGTTGTCGCTTTATTGTATGAAATGCAAACGCCCTGTAATTGCTTTAATTTATCACTAAGCGGTAGCGATAGTCGTAGAAGCAATAGATGGCGTAACGACAATGATGCTATGATGGAGATCAAGGTGTCACGCCGGTGACAATGGTGATCACTAAGGTGCTTCGAAGATGGAGATCACAAGCACAAGATGATGATGGCCATATCATATCACTTATATTGATTGCATGTGATGTTTATGCTTTATGCATCTTATCTTGCTTTGATTGACGGTAGCATTTTAAGATGATCTCTCACCAAATTATCAAGAAGTGTTCTCCCTGAGTATGCACCGTTGTGAAAGTTCTTCGTGCTGAGACACCACGTGATGATCGGGTGTGATAGGCTCTACGTTCAAATACAACGGGTGCAAAATAGTTGCACACGCGGAATACTCAGGTTAAACTTGACGAGCCTAGCATATACAGATATGGCCTCGGAACACGGAGACCGAAAGGTCGACCGTGAATCATATAGTAGATATGATCAACATAGAGATGTTCACCATTGAAACTACTCCATCTCACGTGATGATCAGACATGGTTTAGTTGATTTGGATCACGTGATCACTTAGATGACTAGAGAGATGTCTGTCTAAGTGGGAGTTCTTAAGTAATATGATTAATTGAACTTAAATTTATCATGAACTTAGTACCTGATAGTATTTTGCTTGTCTATGTTTGTTGTAGATAGATGGCTCGTGCTGTTGTTCCATTGAATTTTAATGCGTTCCTTGAGAAAGCTAAGTTGAAAGATGATGGTTGCAATTACACGGACTCGGCCCGTAACCTGAGGATTATCCTCATTGCTGCACAGAAAAATTACGTCCTGGAAGCACCGCTGGGTGCCAGGCCTGCTGCAGATGCAACTGACGATGTTAAGAACGTCGGGTAGAGCAAAGATGATGACTACTCGATAGTTCAGTGTGCCATGCTTTACGGCTTGGAACCGGGTCTTCAACGACGTTTTGAACGTCATGGAGCATATGAGATGTTCCAGGAGTTGAAGTTAATATTTCAAGCAAATGCCCGGATTGAGAGATATGAAGTCTCCAATAAGTTCTATAGCTATAAATGGAGGAGAATAGTTCTGTCAGTGAACACATACTCAAAATGTCTGGGTATAATAATCACTTGATTCAACTGGGAGTTAATCTTCCTGATGATAGTGTCATTGATGTAATTCTTCAATCACCGCCACGAAGTTACAAGAGCTTCGTGATGAACTATAATATGCAAGGGATGGACAAGACTATTCCCGAGCTCTTCGCAATGCTAAAAGCATGGAGGTAGAAATCAAGAAGGAGCATCAAGTGTTGATGGTCAACAAGACCACCAGTTTCAAGAAAAGGGCAAAGGGAAGAAGAAGGAACTTCAAGAAGAACAGCAAACAAGTTGCTACTCAAGAGAAGAAACGCAACTCTGGACCTAAGCACGAGATCGAGTGCTTCTCTTGCAAGCGATCGACACTTGAAGCGGAACTGCCCCAAGTATTTGGCGGATAAGAAGGATGGCAAAGTGAACAAAGGTATATGTGATATACATGTTACTGATGTGTACCTTACTAATGCTCGCAGAGTACCAGGTATTTGATATTGGTTCCGTTGCTTATATTTGCAACTCAAACAGGACTACGGATTAGCGAAGATTGGCTAAGGACGAGGTGACAATGCGGCGTGGGAAATGGTTCCAAAGTCGATGTGATCGCGGTCGGCACGCTACCTCTACATCTACCATCGAGATTAGTTTTAGACCTAAATAATTGTTATTTGGTGCCGCGTTGAGCATGAACATTATATCTGGATCTTGTTTGATGCGAGACGGTTATTCATTTAAATCGAGAATAATGGTTGTTCTATTTATATGAGTAATATCTTTTATGGTCATGCACCCTTGAAGAGTGGTCTATTTTATTGAATCTCGATAGTAGTGATACACATATTCATAATGTTGAAACCAAAAGATGCAGAGTTGATAATGATAGTGCAACTTATTTCTGGCACTGCCGTTTAGGTCATATCGGTGTAAAGCGCATGAAGAAACTCCATACTGATGGACTTTTGAAATCACTTGGTACTTGCAAACCGTGCCTCATGGGCAAGATGACTAAAACGCCGTTCTCCAGAACTATGGAGCGAGCAACTGATTTATTGGAAATCATACATACTGATGTATGTGGTCCAATGAATATTGAGGCTCGCGGCGAGTATCGTTATTTTCTCACCTTCACAGATGATTTGACCAGATATGGGTATATCTACTTGATGAAACACAAGTCTGAAACATTTGAAAAGTTCAAAGAATTTCAGAGTGAAGTGGAAAATCATCGTAACAAGAAAATAAAATTTCTACGATCTGATCGTGGAGGAGAATATTTGAGTTATGAGTTTGGTTTACATTTGAAACATTGCGGAATAGTTTCGCAACTCATGCCACCCGGAACACTACAACGAAATGGTGTGTCCGAACGTCGTAATCGTACTTTACTAGATATGGTGCGATCTATGATGTCTCTTACTGATTTACCGCTATCATTTTGGGGTTATGCTTTAGAGACACCTGCATTCATGTTAAATAGGGCACCATCAAAATCCGTTGAGACGACGCCTTATGAACTGTGGTTTGACAAGAAACCAAAGTTGTCATTTCTTAAAGTTTGGGGCTGCGATGCTTATGTGAAGAAACTTCAACCAGATAAGCTCGAACCCAAGTCGGAGAAATGTGTCTTCATAGGATACCCAAAAGAGACTATTGGGTACACCTTCTATCACAGATCTGAGGGCAAGATTTTCGTTGCTAAATTCGGATCCTTTCTAGAGAAGGAGTTTCTCTCGAAAGAAGTGAGTGGGAGGAAAGTAGAACTTGATGAGGTAACTGTACCTGCTCCCTTATTGGAAAGTAGTTCATCACAAGAACCGGTTCCTGTGACAACTACACCAATTAGTGAGGAAGCTTATGATATTGATCATGGAACTTCAGATCAAGTTTCTACTGAACCTCATAGGTATACCAGAGTAAGATCCGCACCAGAGTGGCACGATAATCCTATTCTCGAAGTCATGTTACTTGACCATGATGAACCTACGAACTACAAGGAAGCGATGATGAGCCCAGATTCCGCAAAATGGCTTGAAGCCATGAAATCTGAGATGGGATCCATGTATGAGAACAAAGTATGGACTTTGGTTGACTTGCCCGATGATCGGCAAGCCATTGAGAATAAATGGATCTTCAAGAAGAAGACTGACGCTGATGGTAATGTAATCGTCTACAAAGCTCGACTTGTTGCAAAAGGTTTTCGACAAGTTCAAGGGTTGACTACGATGAGACTTTCTCACCCGTAGCGATGCTTAAGTCTGTCCGAATCATGTTAGCAATTGCCGCATTTTATGATTATGAAATTTGGCAAATGGATGTCAAAACTGCATTCTGAATGGATTTACGGAAGAAGAGTTGTATATGATGCAACCGAAGATTTTGTCGATCCAAAAGGTGCTAACAAAGTGTGCAAGCTCCAGCGATCCATTTATGGACTGGTGCAAGCATCTCGAGTTGGAATAAATGCTTTGATAGTGTGATCAAAGCATATGGTTTTATCTGAGACTTTTGGAGAAGCTTTGTATTTACAAGAAAGTGAGTGGGAGCTCAGAGCATTTACGATATTATATGTAGATGACATATTGTTAATTGGAAATGATATAGAATTTCTGAAAGCATAAAGGGATACTTGAATAAAAGTTTTTCAATGAAAGACCTCGGTGAAGCTGCTTACATATTGGGCATCAAGATCTATAGAGATAGATCAAGACGCTTAATTGGACTTTCACAAAGCACATACCTTGATAAAGTTTTGAAAAAGTTCAAAATGGATCGAGCAAAGAAAGGGTTCTTGCACGTAGACAAGGTGTGAAGTTGACTCGAGACTCAATGCCCGACCACAACAGAAGATAGAGAGAAATGAAAGATGTTCCTATGCTTCAGCCATAGGCTCTATCATGTATGCAATGCTGTGTACCAGACTGACGTATGCTTAGCAACAAGCTTGGCAGAAGGTACCAAAGTAATCCAGAGTGGATCATCGACAGCGGTCAAGAACATCCTGAAATACCTGAAAAGGACTAAGGATATGTTTCTCGTTTATGGAGGTGACAAAGAGCTAGTCGTAAATGGTTACATCGATGCAAGCTTTGACACTGATCCGGACGATTCTAAATCGCAAACCGGGTACGTGTTTTTATTAAACGGTGGAGCTGTAAGTTGGTGCAGTTCTAAACAAAGCATCGTGGCAGGATCTACATGCAAAGCGGAGTACATAGCTGCTTTGGAAGCAGCAAATGAAGGAATCTGGATGAAGGAGTTCATTTCTGATCTAGGTGTCATACCTAGTGCATCGGGACCAATGAAGATCTTCTGTGACAATACGTGTGCAATTGCCTTGGCAAAGGAATCCAGATTTCAGAAGAGGACCAAGCACATCAAGAGACGCTTCAATTCCATCCGGGACCAAGTCCAGGTGGGAGACATAGAGATTTGCAAGATACATACGGATCTGAATGTTGCAGACCCGTTGACTAAGCCTCTTCCACGAGCAAAACATGATCAGCACCAAGACTCCATGGGTGTTAGAATCATTACTGTGTAATCTAGATTATTGACTCTAGTGCAAGTGGGAGACTCAAGGAAATATGCCCTAGAGGCAATAATAAAGTTATTATTTATTTCCTCATATCATGATAAATGTTTATTATTCATGCTAGATGTGTATTACCCGGAAACTTGATACATGTGTGAATACATAGACAAACATAATGTCACTAGTGTGCCTCTACTTGACTAGCTCATTAATCAAAGATGGTTATGTTTCCTAACCATATACATGTGTTGTCATTTGATTAAGGGGATCACATCATTAGGAGAATGATGTGATTGACTTGACCCATTCCGTTAGCCTAGCACTTGATCGTTTAGTATGTTGCTATTGCTTTCTTCATGACATATACAAAGTTCCTACAACTATGAGATTATGCAACTCCCGTTTACCGGAGGAACACTTTGTGTGCTACGAAACGTCACAACGTAACTGGGTGATTATAAAGGAGTTCTACAGGTGTCTCCGAAGGTACATGTTGAGTTGGCGTATTTCGAGATTAGGATTTGTCACTTCGGTTGTCGGAGAGGTATCACTGGGCCCTCTCGGTAATGCACATCACTATAAGCCTTGCAAGCAATGTAGCTAATGAGTTAGTTACGGAATGATGCATTACGTAACGAGTAAAGAGACTTGCCGGTAACGAGATTGAACTAGGTATTGGATACCGACGATCGAATCTTGGGCAAGTAACATACCGATGACAAAGGGAACAACCTATGTTGTTATGCGGTTTGACCGATAAAGATCTTTGTAGAATATGTAGGAGCCAATATGAGCATCCAGGTTCCGCTAGTGGTTATTGACCAGGAACAGTTCTAGGTCATGTCTACATAGTTCTCGAACCCGTAGGGTCCGCACGCTTAACGTTACGATGACAGTTTTATTATGAGTTTATAAGTTTTGATGTACCGAAGGTTGTTCGGAGTCCCGGATATGATCACGGACATGACGAGGAGTCTCGAAATGGTCGAGACATAAATATTGGAAGCCTATATTTGGATATCAGAATCATTCCGGGTGAAATCGGGATTTTACCGGAGTACCGGGGTTCTGAACCCCGGGGGTTAATGGGCCTACATGGGCCATGAGGGAGAAGAGGAGGGCCGGCCAGGGTAGGCCGCGCGCCCCCTCCCCCTAGTCCGAATAGGACAAGGAAGGGGGGGGGGGCGGCGCCCCCTTTCCTCTTTCCCCTCCCCCCTTTCCTTCTCCAACAAGGAAAGAGGAGGGAGTCCTACTCCCGGTGGGAGTAGGTCTCCTCCAGCACCCCTAGGGGGCCGGCCACACCTCCTCCCTCCCTCCTTTATATACGGGGGCAGGGGGCACCCCAAGACACACAAGTTGATCATCGTGATTGTTCCTTAGCCGTGTGCGGTGCCCCCCTCCACCATACCACCTCGGTCATATCATTGCGGTGCTTAGGCGAAGCCCTGCGTCGGTAGAACATCATCATCGTCACCACGCCGTCGTCTTGTGGAACTCATCTCGACACCTGCTGGATCGAGTCCGGGATCCTCATCGAGTGAGCGTGTGCTGAACTCGGAGTGCCGTATGTTCGGTGCTTGGATTGGTCGGATCGTGAAGACGTCTGTTGCATCAACAGCGTTGTCATAACGCTTCGCTTCGGTCTCACGAGGGTACGTGGACAACACTCTCCCCTCTCGTTGCTACGCATCACCATGATCTTGCGTGTGCGTAGGATTTTTTTTGAAATTACTACGTTCCCTAACACTTTCCCGTTGCTGCGCATTGATCAGATTGTTGACTCCACGGCCGGGTGCGACCTGTTATCATTCCTTGACGCCTACTCAGGCTACCACCAAATTTTCATGACAAGAGAAGATGAGGAGAAGACAACATTCATCACCTCATGTGGTACATATTGCTTTTTATGGATACCTTTCGGGTTGAAGAGTGTTGGCTCGACCTTTGCAAGAGCAGTCCAAATTAGTTTTGAGCCCCAGCTCCATAGAAATATGGAAGCTTATATGGATGACAAAGTGGTCAAAACCAAGGACAAGGCAACACTTGTGCAAGACTTCGAAGAGACGTTTGCAAATTTGTGCAAGATCAACCTCAAGTTGAACCCTAAGAAGTGTGTCTATGGTGTCCCATCCGGCAAGCTTCTCGGGTTCTTTGTGTCGCAGCGTGGGATTGAGGCGAACCCAGACAAGATCAAGGCCATCGAGTAGATTGAGGCACCTAAGAGGATCAAGGATGTGTGTCGGCTCACTGGCTGTGTTGCCGCCATGAGCTGATTCATCTCCAAGTACGCTGAGCGTGCCCTTCCCTTTTTCAAGATTTTGAAGAAGGCGGGCCCAATGGAGTGGACCCCAAAAGCCGAAGCAGCACTGCAGGATTTGAAGAAATACCTCTCCTCCACCCCAGTGCTGGTTGCGCCCAAAACACAAGAGCCGCTACTGTATCTAGCAACAACGAATCAAGTGGTTAGCGCCGCACTGGTGGCGCAGAGGGAGGTCGACGAAGAGGCAGCGGCAACGGCAGAGTTGACGGATGGCGAGCCAGAGCTCTCCCCGGCAAGGCCTGGTCCCGGCAAGGCTGAGCCCCCGGCAAGATCTGACACCAGTGCCACAGGGCCCACGCAACTAGGTGAAGTGGTGCAGAAGAAGATGATGCAGCACCCGGTTTACTTCATCAGCTCCCTGTTGCAGGGGGCTAGGTCGAGGTACTCCGGTGTGCAGAAATTGCTCTTCAGCCTCCTTATGGCCTCGAGGAAGCTGCGTCATTACTTCCAAGAACACGAGATCACCGTCGCCACCCGCCTCCCGTTGCAACAGATACTGCATAACCCAGATGCACCGGGAGGATTGTGGAATGGGCCTTGGAGCTGTCGAGTTTTGGGTTGAAGTTCGAAAGCACCTCGACAATTCAGAGCAGAATCTTGGCGGAGTTCATTACCTAATGGACCTCGACGCCCGACGAAGAGATCCAGGAGACCACTCTCCCCGGCAAGGAAACAAGTCGCAACTAGATTATGTACTTTGATGGGGCTTTCTCGCTACAAGGCGCCGGTGCTGGTGTGCTACTCGTCGCACCCACCGGAGAGCACCTCAAGTACGTGATCCAGATGCACTTTCTCAGGGAGATGTCGACAAACAACACTGCTGAATACGAGGGATTGCTTGCCGGTCTCAGGATCGCGACAGACCTCGGGATCAAAAAGCTCATCGTCAGGGGCGATTCACATCTTGTTGTCAGGCAGATCAACAAGGATTATCAAAGCCTGTTGATGGAAGCTTACGTGGATGAAGTGAGGAAACTGGAGGAGCGTTTTGACGATATATAGGCAAAGTATGTCCCCCGGGTGGAGAACGACATCGCCGACTACCTGTCGAAGTGCGCTGCCCTCAAGCTACCTGTGGAACCAGGTACTTTTCTGCTTCGGTTAACTCAACCATCCGTCGAACCATCAACAGAGCAGAACAAGCGGAGGAAGTCAGGCCCCGGCAAGTACTTCCCCACCGAGCTCCCTGGGGCTGCTAGCGAAGATGTTGCCATGAATGCCGAGCATGTTGTGGGATAACCGACTCCGGCGGGGCGCCAAGCCCTTGCCGTGGAGGCAACCGTTCCGACAGCAGAGGAAGTGCCTTTGGTCCTTGCCGTCGAGCCATAGGCTACGGCATGGGCGCAACATACCGTCTGATTCCTCCAAACATGGGAGCTTCCCGAGGAGCAGGAAGAAGTAGAGAAAGTAGCCCGCCGGTCTGCCCTGTACCAGTTCGTTGACAACGTTCTGTACAGAAAAAGACCAAATGGAGTGCAATTGAAGTGCATCCCCCGGAAGGAAGGACCGGAGCTGTTGGCAGAGATACATGGAGGCATATGTGGCTCCCACATAAGGTCAAGGGCCCTTGCCGGCAAGGCTTTTCGGCAAGGTTTCTTCTGGCCCACTACCCTCCAGGATGCGACGGCACTAGTAACCAAGTGTGAAGCGTGCTAGTTCCATTCAAAGAAGCTTCATCAGCCAACTCAAGCCTTGCAGACAATCCCTCTCTGCTGGCCATTGTCGGTCTGGGGGCTCGACATACTGGGCCCTTTTCCCCACGCCGTTGGGGGCTTTGAGTACTTGTACGTTGCAATCGACAAGTTCACAAAGTGGCCGGAGGTGGAAGTAGTGAGGAAGGTGACCGCACAGTCATCCGTAAAATTCTTTAAGGGGCTAGTTTGCCGCTTTGGTGTGCCGAACAGAGTCATCACTGACAACGGCACGCAGTTCGCAAGCCACACCTTCATGCAATACATTGGAGACCTCGGCAGCAAGGTCTGTTTTGCTTCCATGGCACACCCACAGAGCAACGGCCAAGCGGAGAGGGCAAATGCTGAAGTGCTACATGGCCTGAGGACGAAGACTTTTGACAGGCTGCACAAGAGCGGAAGGCGCTGGATCGATGAGTTGCTGGCGGTTCTTTGGTCGATCAGAACGATGCCAAATCGAGCCACCGGCTAGACACCCTTTGCCTTGGTATACGGGGTAGAAGCAGTTCTCCCCACGGAACTCATATATGGGTCACCTCGAGTGCTCGCTTATGATGAGCTTGAGCAAGAGCGATTGCGGCAAGATGGCGCGACGCTCCTCGAGGAAGATCATCTTCAGGTGGCTGTGAGAGCAGCATGCTGCCAGCAAGCCTTGCACCGCTACCATAGCAACAAGGTTCATGCCTAAAGCTTTGAGGAAGGCGACCTTGTTCTTCGGCGCGTTCAGTCGGCCAAGAATTCCAACAAGTTGACGCCAAAGTGGGAAGGCCCTTATCGGGTAACACGAGTCACCAGGCCTGGCGCAGTCCGCCTGGAGACCGAAGATGCCATTCCAGTGAGCAACTCCTGGAACATGGAGCATCTTCGCAAGTTTTACCATAAGGCGCGGCTACCGCCCCCCCCCCGACAAGCCACCTTTTGTACAAGCCTTACCGACAAGGCATGTAACCCTCTGTACAAAGCCAGGCGTAGATCCTGAGCAGAAATAAACGAAGCGCTGACGCCCTAAGTTATAGCATGCATGCTAGGTTAAGTCTCTCCCTTGGTTAGGGTTGATAGTGCTTAGCGGCGACTAACCCCTAGCATAGAGGTTGAGTTTGCGTCTCTCTGTTCCTTTCCGTCCTCTTTGGTTCGCTGGGTACATGGATGTTTCTGCCGAGCTGTGTGGGAGAAAGAGAACAAGCCGGCGCTCCGGCCCCGGCAAGCTAAGCTTGCCGGGGGCTCAAGAGACGAAGGTCCACCCACGGCAAGCTAGGGTTGCCGGGGGCTGTGGATTCAGATAAGTTTTCTTATCCCCTGTTATGCATTTTCGTATAAAATTGGGACATATGAAGCCTCGTTTTATTCCAAGGCTGCCATGCTCCCTTCATTCCTGCCACCCAAGAACCTCTTCTTGGTTCGGAATTTGGTTGTAGCCGCGGCGGCAAGGAAGCAAGCATAGGGCCCACCCCTACTTTGTCCCTGCCTCCGCCAAATGCATGAGTATGGTCGAATGGAGTAGGGGAGCGGCAAGGCCTGCTGCCGGGCAACGATGTTTATGTTAAAAATAACAAGGATTCGTTCCTTGGTATGGGCTTTGCTCTTACATACAAGACCCGGCAAGCACAGTTTTTCATTAATATGTTCCATACAGGTACAGTTCATACGGAATGTAAACATGAGCAAGGGGATTACAAGTTTTAAATCTAACTAAGGCCCGTAGGCTTGCAAGCTAAAAAAAGATAAGGTGCCAGTAATTCCTTTCTTGTCCCTCTCCCCAGGAAACGGAACAAGAAGACAAGAGGGCCGAAGGAGCGCCTAGGCGAGGTACGAGCAGCGAAAGGTGCCAAGAGAACATGTCAGCGGCCGCCTCAGAGAGGGCTGGTGATGATGGTGCCGGGAGAAGAGCTGGAAGATGAGGCAGCGGTCCGTCAATACGCTATGAAGGCGTCGGTGCCATCGTACTCCGACTTGAAGGCCCGCCACCCGCCTTATTTGCCTTCTCCAGCCTCCCCGCTCCAGCCGCCCAAGGAGGCGACCCCAAGAAGTTCAAGGAGCCGGCCCCACCAGGAGAAGGGGCCCGGAGCAGATGCTGTTGCTACCGGCACTGCCCTGGGGCGGCAGGTCCAACACCTAGTCGGACCCGTCATCCTCTTGCCTTCTACCCTCGTCGTCGTTGCCGCTGTCCTACTCGTCACTCTCGCTTGAGGACGAGTCTTCATCATCGAGGAGCTCTCCACGCAACACTTCAGGGAGTTCCGAAGTCGCCAAAGACCTTGACGGAGAGGAGGCCATTCTCCATTAGCTTGAAGTAGAGAATGAGCCCCGCCGTCAGGCTGTGGATGCGAGCGAAGGTTTTCCAACCGCGACGGAGATATATGACACGAGGGGCTGGGAAATTGACATCGGCCCATGTGCCGCTATTCCCACAACCCCTCATATGCAGTCTCAGCGCTTGCGGCGGGTCGACCTCCATCTCCCGAGCAAATGGGGTAGGGAGACGAAGACGACGACGCGTCGGCCGGCGCAGCCTGATGAAGAACTCACGGGGCTGGTCCCCGACATGGCCCTCCATTTGGGGAAGGACCGCTGGCGGAGGCGAGGCCGATGCGCCGCCCCGTCCTCCTCTTCCCTGAGCACCATGGCGGCCTCGGCGTCACCCCCTCCCCCTTCCCCTCACGGCCGGCTCTGCCGCCACAGGCTCTTGGGGAGGAGCGGCACGTTGTCGAGCGGAGACCCTCGCCGCCACAGTCGAAGCATCAGCACGCCCTCTCGCCATGGCAGACGGGAGGAAGAAGCAAGGATGGGAGGAGGCGGATGGAGAAAGACTGAAGGGTGCCATCCCTCCCGCTCCTCTCCTAATAAAGGGGCGGGATCGGGGCTCGGCCGCCCCTATCAGCCAACCCAGCTCATTAAGATGACAACGGGCGAGGCCGTCGACCGCCCTCCCCGCCCAATTGAAGGCGCGTGGGTATCAACCCACGCGCGCACGTCTTCCCATATTCCACGCGCCTGTCACCCGCCCTGCGCCATGCATGCAGCGTACGTGGCACAAGGGGCGGCCATAGTGGGACGCGTGGAGCGATGATTCTAGAGCAGAAAGCGTAAATAAGCAGCGGCCCCGCGGTCTTAAAGGGACACGCAAGCCGCCTCTTTACTATTCACCGTAGGATGACGCAAGCCCGCTTAGGTCATCCCACGCGCAATCCCCACGTCACGCACTCAACGCGAATCTTGGGGAAGCACAGCGGACGAAGGATTACCATGGTCGAAGCTGGCCCTGCTTACCCGTGCACCATTCCGGGCCTAGCCCAACAACGCGTCACGCTTATGTGTGGCCCAGGCCCGGGGGCTCCTGTCGGTGTATAGAAGTAGGGGTTCTACTCTGCACCCCTCTACCTGTGCACGGGCAGTCAGGGCCACGCCCAAGGCCACACCTGGCAAGGCAAGGGGAAGGAGGCCGAAGCCGCAAGATGGTCAAAGCAACGCCAGAGACACGAAGAACAATAGGGCAAGGTGGGTTCCCCTGGCAAGACCCTTGCCGGGCGGCCTCCACATCCCCGACAAGGACCTTGCCGGGGCAGCTTGCCCAACCCCAACAGAGCGCGTCACCCTCGAGCCCAAGGTTTCCGATGACCATGCTGAAACCAAGGCTCGGGAGGCACCTCCATGATGGCATGCAGATCTTTGTGAAGATCATTAATACGTCTCCAACGTATCTATAATTTTTGATTGTTCAATGCTATTATATTACCTCTTTTGGATGTTTATGGGCTTTAATTTACACATTTATATCATTTTTAGGACCAACCTACTAACCGGAGGCCCAACCCATATTGCTGTTTTTTTGCCTATTTCAGTATTTCGAAGAAAAGGAATATCAAACGGAGTCCAAACGGAATGAAACCTTCGGGAGCGTGATTTTTGGAACGAACATGATCCGGAGAGCTTGGAGTGCAAGTCAAGAAGCTTCCGAGGGCCCCACGAGATAGAGGGCGCCCCAGGGCGCCCCATCTCGTGGGCCCCTCAGCGACCACCGACGTACTTCTTCCTCCTATATATACCTCGTACCCCGAAAACATCCAGGAGCACCACGAAACACAATTTCCACCGCCGTAACCTTATGTATCCGCGAGATCCCATCTTGGAGCCTTCGCCGGCACTCTGCCGGAGGGGTAATCAACCAAGGACGGCCTCTACATCAACATCCTTGCCCCTCCGATGAGTTGTGAGTAGTTTACCACGGACCTACGGGTCCATAGTTATTAGCTAGATGGCTTCTTCTCTCTTTTTGGATCTCAATACAATGTTCTCCCCCTCTCTTGTGGAGATCTATTCGATGTAAACTGTTTTTGCGGTGTGTTTGTTGAGATCCGATGAATTGTGGGTTTATGATCAAGTTTATCTATGAATAATATTTGAATCTTCTCTGAATTCTTTTATGTATGATTGAGTTATCTTTGCAAGTCTCTTCGAATTATCAGTTTGATTTGGCCTACTAGATTGGTCTTTCTTGCCATGGAAGAAGTGCTTAGCTTTGGGTTCAATCTTGTGGTGTCCTTACCCGAGGATGTAAAGGGTTGCAAGGCACGTGTTGTATTGTTGCCATCGAGGATAACAAGATGGGGTTTATATCATATTGCATGTGTTTATTCCTCTACATCATGTCATCTTGCTTAATCGTTACTCTGTTCTTATGAACTTAATACTCTAGATGCGAGCAGAGTCGGTCGATGTGTGGAGTAATAGTAGTAGATGCAGGCAGAGTCGGTCTACTTGTTATGGACGTGATGCCTATATACATGATCATGCCTAGATAATCTCATAACTATGCGCTTTTCTATCAATTGCTCGACAGTAATTTGTTCACCCACCGTAATACTTTTGCTATCTTGAGAGAAGCCTGTAGTGAAACCTATTGCCCCCGAGTCTATCTCTTATCATATTTGCTTTCAATCTACTTTTATTTGCATCTTTACTTTTTGCATTTATATTATAAAATACCAAAAATATATTTCTCTTATCATACTATCTTTATTAGATCTCACTTTCGCAAGTGGCCGTGAAGGGATTGACAACCCCTTTATTGCGTTGGTTGTGAGTTCTCAGTTTGTTTGTGTAGGTGCGTGGGACTTTAGAGGAGCCTCCTACTGGATTGATACCTTGGTTCTCAAAACTGAGGGAAATACTTATGCTACACTTTGCTGCATCACCCTCTCCTCTTCGAGGAAAACCAACGCAAGCTCAAGACGCAGCAAGAAGGATTTCTGGCGCCATTGCCGGGGAGGTCTTCGCTCAAGTCAAGACATACCAAATAACCATCACAAACCAATCTCCCTCGCATTTACATTATTTGCCATTTGCCTCTCGTTTTCCTCTCTCCCACTTCACCCTTGCCGTTTTATTCACCCTCTCTTTCCCAATCTCCCTCTCTCCTTTCCGTTTGCCTTCCCGTTGCCATGGCCAAATCAAAAAGAACTAAGGGTTTTCTCCCGAGCTCTAATGCCTTGGACAATCCCTCTATCCTCTCTAAGCTCGTGAATAATGATGCTATGGAAAGACCCACCGGGGTCACCAATGAGAGCTTAAATAATTTTGATGAGGATGACTCTGGAATTTTTTGCTATTTGATTGATGAGTCTTTAAAAGATGCTTGGGATAGGTTATTAAGGATTCGTGCTAGCTATGTGCCTCAATTAATATCAAATTAAAGATTACTTAAAGAGTTTTTATATTGGTTGCCCGCTTCTTTTAAACAAGTTTTAGATTCTATTTTTGAAGGAAGTTTTCTTGAAAGGGATGTTATAGATACTTATTTAAAAATGAAAACCTTATTTGGGCACCCTATGAATGATAAAGTTGAATCTACTACTCTCTTGTGCTTTTATCAAAATGAAATTATTAAAGAGATGAAGTCTAGTATAGAGGCAAACTTCCCTAACGTGCTTAATCTTACCTCTTCCATTAATGGCCATGTGCTTACCTTAAATAGAGGAATGAATGCCATAGAGAGGAGATCATCTTCCCCGAGTGCCAAAGATGGCACTCATTAGATCTATCTTTGCTATTTATGCCTAGCTAGAGGCGTTAAACAATAGTGCTAGTTGGGAGGCAACCCAATTTTCTTTATGTTTTTTGTTTTTGCTCCTGTTTAGTAATAAATCTTGCATATACCTTCTGGTTAGATGTGTTTTTATCTTTTAATTAGTGTTTGTGCCAAGTAGAACCTATAGGATAACCTACGATGATAGTTGATTTGATTCTGCTGAAAAACAGAAACTTTGTGCGCACGAATATAATTTTGTTAAATCACAGGAACGTGATTTTGCGTTGATTCTTTTTTCTGCTATCCAATAAACAAATTTTCCAGGACTTCCTATTTTGGTAGGATTTTTGGAGTTCCATAAGCTTGCGTTAGTTACAGATTGCTACAGACTGTTCTGTTTCTGGCAGATTCTGTTTTTCGTGTGTTGTTTGCTTATTTCAATGCATCTATGGCTAGTAAATTAGTTTATAAACCATAAGGAAGTTGGAATACAGTAGGTTTAACACCAAAATAAATAAATAATGATTTCATTGCAGTACCTTATGTGGTGGTTTTGTTTTCTTTCACTAACGGAGCTTATAAGATTTCCTGTTGAGTTTTGTCTTGTGAAGTTTTCAAGTTTTGGGTAAAGCTTTTATGGACTATGGAATAAGGAGTGGCAAGAGCTTAAGCTTGGGGATGCTCATGGCACCCCAAGATATTCAAGAATAGCCAAAAGCCTAAGCTTGGGGATGCCCTGGGAAGGCTTCACCTCTTTCGTCTTCGTTCATTGGTAACTTTACTTGAAGCTATATTTTTATTCGCCACATGATATGTGTTTTGCTTGGAGCGTCGTGTATTATATTAGTCTTTGCTTTTTAGTTTACCACAATCATACTTGTTGTACACACCTTTTGGGAGAAGCCTATTTGATTAGAATTTGCTAGAATACTCTATGTGCTTCACTTATATCTTTTGAGCTTAATAGTTTTTGCTCTAGTGCTTCACTTATATCTTTTAGAGCATGGTGGTGTCTTAATATTGAAGAAATTACTAGTCTCTCATGCTTCACTTATATTATTTTGAGAGTCTTTTAGAACAGCATGGTATTTGCTATTATCTTAAAGTTGGTCCTAGAATGATGAGCATCCAAGTTGGGTATAATAAAAACTATCATAGAAAGTGAATTGGATGCTATGATCAATTTGATGCTTGATAATTGTTTTGAGATATGGAGGTAGTGATATTAAAGTCATGCTAGTTGGGTGATTATGAATTTAAAGAATGCTTGAGTTGAAGCTTGTGATTCCCGTAACATGCACGTATGGTGAACCGCTTTGTGATGAAGTTGGAGCACAATTTTATTAATTGATTGTCTTCCTTATGAGTGGCGGTCGGGAACGAGCGATGGTATTTTCCTACCAATCTATCCCCCTAGGAGCATGCGCGTAGTGCTTTGGTTTTTGATGACTTCTAAATTTTTGCAACAAGTATATGAGTTTTTTTGATTAACGTTGAGTCCATGGATTATATGCACTCTTTCACCCTTCCACCATTGCTAGCCTCTCTTGTATCATGCAACTTTCGCCGGTACCATACATCCACCATTTACCTTCCTCAAAACAGCCACCATACCTATTATGGCATTTCCATAGCTATTCCGAGATATATTGCCATGCAACTTTCCACCGTTCCGTTCATATGACACGCATTACTTTTGTCATATTGCTTTTTTGCATGATCATGTAGTTGACATTGTATTTGTGGCAAGGCCACCTTCATAATTTTCATACATGTCGCTCTTGATTCATTGCATATCCCGGTACACCGCCGGAGGCATTCATATAGAGTCATATCTTGTTCTAGCTTTGAGTTGTAAATCCATAAAAGTGTGATGATCTTCATTATTAGAGCATTGTCCTAGTAAGGAAAGGATGATGAAGACTATGATTCCCCACAAGTCGGGATGAGACTTGGACATTACAAAAAAAGAGAGAAAGGCCAAAGAAAAAAAAAAAAAAAAAGGAAAATGAAAAAGAAAAAAAGAAAAAAAAATAAAATGAGAGAAAAAGAGAGAAGGGACAATGCTACTATCTCTTTTTCCACACTTGTGCTTCAAAATAGCACCATGATCTTCATGATAGAGAGTCTCATATGTTGTCACTTTCATATACTAGTGGGAATTTTTCATTATAGAACTTGGCTTGTATATTCCAATGATGGGCTTCCTCAAAATGCCCTAGGTCTTCGTGAGTAAGCAAGTTGGATGCACCCCACTTAGTTTTTTTTGTTGAGCTTTCGTATATTTATAGCTCTATAGTGCATCCGTTGCATGGCAATCCCTACTCACTCACATTGCGTTGGTTGCGAGTTCTCAGTTTGCGGTAAAGTGAGCGGGGCACCTAAGGGGCGCATTAAATGCGTCTTGTCCCGTAATGGCTAAGCGATAAGCTTAGCCACTGTACTCCGATGCCACCTCCTGTGTGCCACTGTGGCGATCCCCTTGGCTATAAAAGGAGGCCCGATGCATCCAGGAGATGGATTTGGACCCTTGGGCAAGTTACACCCATCGTAGCTAGCTCAAGAACTCCAAAAACACTGATATACACACAAAAGCAGGACTAGGGTATTACGCATCCTTGCGGCCCGAACCTGGGTAAACAACCCGAGTGCCTGTGCTGATTGCTGATCCCGCTCTTCTCACGACCCCGCGCCCCGCAACCATAGTAGGGATTCCCGTGATCCCATAGGTGTCGTTTCCACCGACAATCCCATCTCAGCAGCCGTCACAGAACAGCGCAAAGCCACCATCGCAGACCCGGCCACCGGCGAGGAGGACCCCCAAGGGCCGCCACTAACCACCAAGAAAACTTATCGGGGAGCCCATCTGCGCTGCCGCCGTCGTCCAGCCGGCGGGACGCCTGGATCCCGACCAGCACGCCCACCAGCCACCGCTGCTGCACCTCCACCACCAGCAGCCGCGGCCACGAAGGGAGCGGACGCCCGCAGCCCGCGCCGCCCTCGGCCCACATCGCCTGGGCCTAGATTTGGCCGTCCGTCGCCGCCGGAGCCCACCACGCACCACCGTTGCTGCAGCCCCGTCGCGCCGCCATGCCCCGAGCCAACGTCGCGCCGCCGCCCGACCCTGAGGCCCGCACCCGCCGGGCCGAGCGGGGGAAGGAAAGTGCCCTGCCACCGCCAGCACTGGCCGTAAGCCCGGCCAGTACATCGAGGCAAGAGGAGGGGGAGCTGGAGGCGGCTAAGGTCTCCAAGGCCATGGAGGGAGAGGGAGGGGAGAATCTGAGAAATATTTTTTTAAGAGCCTTGTTATACATCCATGTAACTATGATCGAAAGTGATCCTACCCTCCACGTATGGTAAGCATAATACAATCTTCTCAATATAAACTCTCTTCATCAACTTCTGGACATGTTTATATATCTCAAAAAAATCAAACAAGTTTATCAAAAAAATGAATTCAAATTAGAAATAAACACAAATTTTAATTTTTAAACTTGGCAGGGGCCGCGCGAACGCGTACCCCCTCTATCACAAATTACGACGCCCACTCTCCCACAAAGGGAAGATGGTAGATCAACACGCTCACCAAGTGCAGTGTGAGCAATTGGTCTAGGCCATGAGTATTATTGATCACCCATAGACCCCGTCCAGGTAAGTAATTTCCAACATTGTCGTACCCTCAACATATATACACATCTTCCCCAAGCCGTTCTTCACAATGTTTCCATGTGGGACTAAACTGGACGCGGTTACCAGGTCTAAACAGATCACACGTTGGCTAATCAAATATTTGTATAGGCGTTAGGAAGAGCGAAGGATTCAAGGGGCCATATAGCGGCCCATTAACGCAATTACACAAAGCCAACCCCTACGTTCCATGTGGTCGTCGTCGTGATGAACAAGCCAGTAAATAGTCATAGTGGACTTTGCTAGATAGCTTCACACAATCACACTCCACACGTGGGGCTGTTGGTGATCTAAGCAAGGGCGACGATCTGTGTGTGCGGCTGTGGCGGCTGTGTGTTGTGTACTCACTTCTGCCCAGCCGGTGCAGCTGCATGCACGCCAGCGACCATCAGCACGATCGAGCACGCTAGCTAGTTCGAGCTCGATCATGGCTTTTTTTTTTTGAATCGCCACGGCTCACCGGGTATGATCAGCCGCCGCCCCCACCGGAGCCAATCTGCAATCCAGCAAGTCGGCCCAGCGGTTAGGCACAGACGCTGGTACTATATTGCTGCTCGTGCAGGGCTCGTCTAGATGCGGCTGGGTATGTATGATGCTGGATCCATGGTTTGAATTTTGCGTTTTAATCACTACCACACCGCGGTCGCTAGCAGCAAACCACACACACGTACGAATGATTTGATTAGAGTAAAAGGCACTGGTAGTCAGAGAACTTGTCAAGCGGGTGCACTTAAGTCACACTACTCGCAAACTGGAAAAACCCGTCACGGAACTTGCATTGCGGGTGCATCTAGGTCACATTGGCCATCCGGACCGGCCAGACGCCCGGTTTTCTCTGTTTCTTTGCACAGAAGCCCCTAGTAGTTTATTACGAGGGTCATAATGCAAAAATGATATTTTATAAAACATGCCCTTTCCCCGTTCCCCTTCTCGATCCAGAATAAGAACCCTAGTTCCCCAAATCGAAAACCAAATCCCTAGCCGGCGACATGGGTGGCGGCGTTGATGGCAGCGAGGCCGAGAGCTGTGGCGGCGTCCCTTCTGTGTGGAGCAGAGGTAGCTCTCCCGTCGGAAGTAGTCGCGCCGCCGTCGCTGTGGCAGGCAGTGTGGCCAGCGCGGGCGTCAGCGAGGAGAGCGTGGCACTGGGTAGCCGCGCCGTCGTCGCCGGAGGTAGTGGCGGCGCTGTCCTTCCAGCGAGGTCGTCCGCGCCGGTCGTGGGAGGGTCTCGCATCCCGGACTCGCGTGTCTTCCCTCAGGAGGTGTGGCAGCGCGGTGAGCCGGAATTGCGCCCCGCGCGAGGCCGAGTTCTCATCGCTCGCACTGCTGGCATGGCGGCGCGAGAGCAGGCATTCCACGGGAGAGCGCTGTATGCCACCATCATTGGACAGCCGCGGAGCCTGGTGATGCCGGAGGCACTCGCCAGGGCGATGGCGTCTCATTGTGCCATCAGGCCGGCAGCCATGAAGGTGGAGGTGACCAGCCCACCATTCCATTTTTTCGTGCGGTTTGACTCGCTAGAGGATTGCACTCGTGTGGTGCTCGTGTCGGAGCATGTGCGTTGCAGCGGCAGCAGAATTAGTTTTCAACGTTGGTCAAGTTTGTCGCGTGGTAGGCTGTCGAAGCTGGAGTACAAGACGACGCTGAGCTTGGAGGGGCTCCCGGAAGAGGCCTGGGACCCGGATACCGTCAACCTGGTGCTCGCCGGTGTCGACGGTGAGCTCATTGACATGCTCCCGGCTACTGACAAGTGGGTGCTGCCTTGCACGGCGTGGCTCCGCAATCCTAGTGTCGTTCCGAAGGTGCTCACTGTCTCTGTTCCGACTCCTCCTCTGCAACCGTGGACGCCAGACTCCGATGACGAGAATGCTCATTCACCGCCGTGCCCGAACTCTCCAACTGATCGTGGCACCATTGATCTTCAAGTGACCATGCATGTCAAGGAGGTCATCGACCGTGGCCCATTGCTAACTGAAGGGTTGGCTGATGAGTTACTCCCTGACGAAGACGAAGATCTCAGCCGCAAGCACACTTTCACAACCTGGCGCGGCAAGATAGATGGTACTGGACCTGGACCATATGGTAATGCTTAAGCGCAAAGAAGTGCAGATGTAGTGTTGGATATGCAGGAGTTGGAGTTGAAAGTGTATGTTCTGTTCTGAACTTGTTTGTGTAAGAGTTCGTACTGTACGAGCTGTCATTTGTGTTATTGTAAGAGATCTTATGTGTTAAGAATCAGTGTTCTGTTGCATGTTTTGTTATAACTAAACTGCAAGAAAGAAGTGCTGGAAGTTTCAGTGTTGTAGCAACATACGAACATACAATTACATAGGGATAACAAGTTTAAGTTTTGTACCAAAAGGCCATCACAAAAGATGTTGCAGTCTTAAGTACCATAGTTCTACAACATAAGAAAATAAAAACATTTTACTCTTCATCTGCTGGAGGAGTTGCTGGAGCTCCTTGTGTAGATTGGAATTCTGTTTGCTCCCGTTCATCTGCTGGAGCATTTCTGCTTGATCCTTCACCAAACAGGAGCCACTCCATTCCCCTTGTTTTAGTTGTTTTCTTTGTTCTTCCCAGGCCCCTTGCTCGTGTTGAAGTTCTTTTTGCTGCACCTCTTCCTCCTCTGGCTGCTGGTGAAACACCTCTTCCTCCTCTGGTTGCTGGTGCAACACTTCTTCCTCCTCTGGCTGCTGGTGAAACACCTCTTGCTCCTCTGCTTCTACCTGCTGGGGCAGCACCTCTACTTTTGCCTGCTGTTCCAGAACCTCTTGCTCCTGTTGCTCCTCTTCCTCTGCCTTGTGGGGGGGGGCTTGTGCTGGTTGTGCAACAAATGTGGCAGCAGGTAAGTTGGCTCTATGCTGTGCTACAAAGGCAGATTCATCTGGTATTTGGTGCACCCTAGAAACAGGAATTCCTTTTGCAGGTCCCTGCATACAGTCATCAGGTAATGAAATTATAGTAAAACTGGAAGAAAAAACAGAAATATATTTTAAATACCTCATGTGACAGAATGTGCACCATGCTATCTTTTTGTTGTGTTGGGTCCAATTGTGGATTCAGACATCTCTGTTTGATGTGCTAAGAAACAAATATATATTGTCAGGTATTGTAACTTGTTTTCCTTTACATGTTTCAAGTAAAGAATAATGTACTTACAGTTAGGATCACTGGGTAGTCAGCATCTCCATTGGCATCAACAACCATTTTGGACTTCTTCTTTTTTGCCTTTTCCATCATTTCTTCTACCTGTTCTCTCATTTTGTCAGTTGGCTTTCTCTTCCTACCCCTGGAACTCTGTGCTCTAGGTTGTGGGTCAGTAGGTTGATCTGTAGCTGTGCTCCTCTCATTAGGTTGCTCTGTCCTCTCACTAGGTTGCTCTGCAGCTGATTGCTCATTTTGTACCTGTTCCTCCTCCTCCTCTACAACTTCTCTTAGTACAGCAGCTTTCAGTTGTGAGCATCCACTCCTGTTATGCCCAGCTGCTTTGCAGTACCCACAATGCATAATAGCACCATGCCTGCTGAGTTTAGTGCCATCCTCACTCTCCTCTGGTTGCTGCCTTCTGTTCTTCCTCCTCCTCCCAGCTCTTTTCTCATAGTGTGGTGGCAATATAGGTACAACATTAACTGGAGCCCACTCATCTTTGTCTCTAGTTGGATACACCTGGACTCCATAAGCACATAGATATGTCTGCACTGAGTAACAAGAAGACACCATAGTCTCAGGCCTTATTCTTTCGTGTCTGCAGCAAGCACATGCATGACTACATGGAATTCCAGTTAGCTGCCATCTTCTGCAAGTACAGGTGTGCATGTTCGGCTCCACTATGTAGGTTTTCTCATTTGACAAAACTCCAAAGACACCCATGCCTGATTCTTCTGGGTGGCAGTTTGCTGACAACTCCACATTCTTCCTAAGCTTGTCTCTAATTTTTGGAGTTATATTCCCTGACCATTTCTGTAGAGCTTACAGGAGATGATTTTCAAGAAAAGACCAAGAATCAAATGTCTGACTATCTGTCAAACACGGCTTCAAACTATGCACTTCACACAACAGGTGTCCAAAAGAATTGGGCTCCGCTCCAAGAGAATGTTTTCTTCTAAATAACCGAACTTGACTCTGCTTACGATACACGCACAGACTACAAACTGTCCACAGATCCGTTCTCGCAGCTTGAAATGCACCTCTATACATCTTGTTTGCAGATCACATTCACCTCTACTCTCCCCACTCTCTATCCTTAAAAAAACTAACAAAAAACCATCCTAGATCAATTTTGCATAAGTGTGCATTAATCTTGTATAATTTTCTTCATGTTCAACCTTCCTCCGTGAGTGCCGTTTAACTGTGCAGGTGCGCGAAGATGCCAACTATGGGCGTGGTGTTCTACGTGCACGCTTCTGTCTGCATGTAGCTGTCACGCCTATCCTGAACCGGTCGCAGTGATCAGGCCCACCAACGATGGCGCCCACAACCTTCATCAACCGACTCGGCACGGTCTGTTGCACAGCCGAGTCAGAAATCTGGACAGCAGAATTTCATTGTTAAGACGGACCCAAATCCATATGCATTTTGCTAGAAGCTTGATAGTAACTGAAAGGATGCATACCACTTGTGAACACCTCTACGTCATCTGATACATTTAATCTCAGACTTAAAGTGCGCCTCGGACCTTTGCGACCTTTCCGCATGTGCAAGATACCAACCTGTACATTGAAACGATTCAAATGATAAAGATGGTGGTGAAAAGGTAAAAGAAACTCCAACAAGAGAAGAAAGCTTAATTTTAAGAGTGTTGACAAATATTAATTTGCTATAAGAATGCTTTCTACTCGTTCCGGTAAGCACTATGCCCAAAACCTACCACCAAATCCAAATCTGCTGCAGTGCTGCTGCTAAGGTCATGGGGGCTGACGAAAAGACTGAAGTTGGTGATACAGTTGGAGCCACTAAGGTGAGCGTGATTTTTCTGCTATCCAATAAACAAATTTTCCAGGACTTCCTATTTTGGTAGGATTTTTGGAGTTCCATAAGCTTGCGTTAGTTACAGATTGCTACAGACTGTTCTGTTTCTCGCAGATTCTGTTTTTCGTGTGTTGTTTGCTTATTTCAATGCATCTATGGCTAGTAAATTAGTTTATAAACCATAAGGAAGTTGGAATACAGTAGGTTTAACACCAAAATAAATAAATAATGATTTCATTGCAGTACCTTATGTGGTGGTTTTGTTTTCTTTCACTAACGGAGCTTATAAGATTTCGTTGAGTTTTGTCTTGTGAAGTTTTCAAGTTTTGGGTAAAGCTTTTATGGACTATGGAATAAGGAGTGGCAAGAGCTTGCTTGGGGATGCTCATGGCACCCCAAGATATTCAAGAATAGCCAAAAGCCTAAGCTTGGGGATGCCCTGAAGGCTTCACCTCTTTCGCCTTCGCTCATTGGTAACTTTACTTGAAGCTATATTTTTATTCGCCACATGATATGTGTTTTGCTTGGAGCGCCGGTATTATATTAGTCTTTGCTTTTAGTTTACCACAATCATACTTGTTGTACACACCTTTTGGGAGAAGCCTATTTGATTAGAATTTGCTAGAATACTCTATGTGCTTCACTTATATCTTTTGAGCTTAATAGTTTTTGCTCTAGTGCTTCACTTATATCTTTTAGAGCATGGTGGTGTCTTAATATTGAAGAAATTACTAGTCTCTCATGCTTCACTTATATTATTTTGAGAGTCTTTTAGAACAGCATGGTATTTGCTATTATCTTAAAGTTGGTCCTAGAATGATGAGCATCCAAGTTGGGTATAATAAAACTATCATAGAAAGTGAATTGGATGCTATGATCAATTTGATGCTTGATAATTGTTTTGAGATATGGAGGTAGTGATATTAAAGTCATGCTAGTTGGGTGATTATGAATTTAAAGAATGCTTGAGTTGAAGCTTGTGATTCCCGTGAACATGCACGTATGGTGAACCGCTTTGTGATGAAGTTGAGCACAATTTTATTAATTGATTGTCTTCCTTATGAGTGGCGGTCGGAACGAGCGATGGTATTTTCCTACCAATCTATCCCCCTAGGAGCATGCGCGTAGTGCTTTGGTTTTTGATGACTTCTAAATTTTTGCAACAAGTATATGAGTTTTTTTGATTAACGTTGAGTCCATGGATTATATGCACTCTTTCACCCTTCCACCATTGCTAGCCTCTCTTGTATCATGCAACTTTCGCCGGTACCATACATCCACCATTTACCTTCCTCAAAACAGCCACCATACCTATTATGGCATTTCCATAGCTATTCCGAGATATATTGCCATGCAACTTTCCACTGCCTGCTCATATGACACGCATTACTTTTGTCATATTGCTTTTTTGCATGATCATGTAGTTGACATTGTATTTGTGGCAAGGCCACCTTCATAATTTTCATACATGTCGCTCTTGATTCATTGCATATCCCGGTACACCGCCGGAGGCATTCATATAGAGTCATATCTTGTTCTAGCTTTGAGTTGTAAATCCATAAAAGTGTGATGATCTTCATTATTAGAGCATTGTCCTAGTAAGGAAAGGATGATGAAGACTATGATTCCCCCACAAGTCGGGATGAGACTTCGGACATTACAAAAAAAAGAGAGAAGGCCAAAGAAAAAAAAGAAAAAAAAGGAAAATGAAAAAGAAAAAAAAGAGAAAAAAAATAAAATGAGAGAAAAAGAGAGAAGGGACAATGCTACTATCTCTTTTTCCACACTTGTGCTTCAAAATAGCACCATGATCTTCATGATAGAGAGTCTCATATGTTGTCACTTTCATATACTAGTGGGAATTTTTCATTATAGAACTTGGCTTGTATATTCCAATGATGGGCTTCCTCAAAATGCCCTAGGTCTTCGTGAGTAAGCAAGTTGGATGCACCCCACTTAGTTTTTTTTGTTGAGCTCAGATATTTATAGCTCTATAGTGCATCCGCTGCATGGCAATCCCTACTCACTCACATTGCGCTTGGTTGCAGTTCTCGCTTATGTAAAGTGAGCGGGCACCTAAGGGCGAAATGCGCTTGTCTGTGAATGGCTAAGCGATAAGCTTAGCCATCAGATTCGATGCCACCTCCTGTGCCACCGTGGCGATCCCCTTGGCTATAAAAGGAGGCCCGATGCATCCAGAGATGGATTTGGACCCTGGGCAAGTTACACCCATCGAGCTAGCTCAAGAACTCCAAAAACACCGATATACACACAAAAGCAGGACTAGGGTATTACGCATCCTTGCGTCCGAACCTGGGTAAACAACCCGAGTGCTCGTGCTGATTGCTGATCCCGCCTTCTCACGACCCCGCTCCAAGAACCATAGTAGGGATTCCTGATCCCATAGGTGTCGCTTCCACCGACAATCCCATCTCAGCAGCCGCCACGTAACAGCGCAGCCACCATCGCACCCGCCACCGGCGAGGAGGACCCCAAGGGCCGCCACTAACCACCAAGAAAACTTATCGGGAGCCCATTCGCTGCCGCTGCTCGCCAGCCGGGCGGACGCTCGATCCCGACCAGCACGCCCACCAGCCACCGCCGGCACCTCCACCACCAGCAGCTGGCCACGGCGAGCGGACGCCGCAGCTGCGCCGCCTCGCCCACATCGCCGGGCTTTAGATTTGGCCGCTGCCGCCGCCGGAGCCCACCACGCACCACCGCTGTGCAGCCCGCGCGCCGCCATGCCCCGAGCCAACGCACGCCGCCGACCTCGAGGCCCGCACTACCGGGCCGAAGCGGGGAAGGAGTGCCTCCATCACAAGACTGGCCGAAGCCCGCCAAGACATCGAGGCAAGAGGAGGGGAGCTGAGGCGGCGTATCTCTCACAAGGCCATGGAGGGAGAGGGAGGAGAATCTGAGAAATATTTTTTAAGAGCCTTGTTATACATCCATGTAACTATGATCGAAAGTGATCCTACCCTCCACGTATGGTAAGCATAATACAATCTTCTCAATATAAACTCTCTTCATCAACTTCTGACATGTTTATATATCTCAAAAAATCAAACAAGTTTATCAAAAAATGAATTCAAATTAGAAATAAACACAAATTTTAATTTTTAACTTGGAGGCCATAACGCATGCACCTCTATCACAAATTACGACGCCCACTCTCCCACAAAGGGAAGATGGTAGATCAACACGCCACCAAGTGCAGTGTGAGCAATTGGTCTAGGCCATGAGTATTATTGATCACCCATAGACCCCGCCCAGGTAAGTAATTTCCAACATTGTCGTATCCTCAACATATATACACATCTTCCCAAGCCGTTCTTCACAATGTTTCCATGTGGGACTAAACTGGACGCGGTTACCAGGTCTAAACAGATCACACGTTGGCTAATCAAATATTTGTATAGGCGTTAGGAAGAGCGAAGGATTCAAGGGGCCATATAGCGGCCCATTAACGCAATTACACAAAGCCAACCCCTACGTTCCATGTGGTCGTCGTCGTGATGAACAAGCCAGTAAATAGTCATAGTGGACTTTGCTAGATAGCTTCACACAATCACACTCCACACGTGGGGCTGTTGGTGATCTAAGCAAGGGCGACGATCTGTGTGTGCGGCTGTGGCGGCTGTGTGTTGTGTACTCACTTCTGCCCAGCCGGTGCAGCTGCATGCACGCCAGCGACCATCAGCACGATCGAGCACGCTAGCTAGTTCGAGCTCGATCATGGCTTTTTTTTTTTTTTTTGAATCGCCACGGCTCACCGGGTATGATCAGCCGCCGCCCCCACCGGAGCCAATCTGCAATCCAGCAAGTCGGCCCAGCGGTTAGGCACAGACGCTGGTACTATATTGCTGCTCGTGCAGGGCTCGTCTAGATGCGGCTGGGTATGTATGATGCTGGATCCATGGTTTGAATTTTGCGTTTTAATCACTACCACACCGCGGTCGCTAGCAGCAAACCACACACACGTACGAATGATTTGATTAGAGTAAAAGGCACTGG